>SNQJ01S0007793.1:162458-175454 GCA_010110895.2 Picea sitchensis | reverse complement strand
GAAATAGTGCAAAAAACCTAAGTCTGTCATTTCAAATTTCTTCTTAAGGTTGGTTTTCACATGGTTTAAAAGTTTTGAGTTACTACTAGTAAGGATAAGGTCATCAACATAAAGGGCAAGGATTATGAGATGGCTTCCTAGTTTCTTGGTATAAACATTAGGATCATAATGGCATCTAGAGAATCCGATGTCAATAAGAAATCTGTCCATTTTGGCATACCAAGCTCGGGGAGCTTTCTTAAGACCATAAAGTGATTTCTTAAGGTGAAAAACAAGGCTAGAGTCATTCTGGACATAGCCAGGAGGTTGTTCCATGTAGATTTCTTCTTTCAAATCGCCATGCAAGAAGGCGGATTTAACATCCATATGATGGACCTCCCATTTATGTGAGGCAGAAAGGGAAAGAACAAGGCGGATGGAATTCATTTTATCTACAGGGGCAAAGGTTTCATTATAGTCAATTCCTTCAACTTGGGAGAATCCTTTGGAAACTAGTTGAGCCCTGTGTCTTTCAACACTTCTATCTGATGCATACTTAGTTCTGTAGACCCATTTACATATGACAAGTTTTCTTCCTTTTGGAAGAGGTAGAATATCCCAAGTATCATTTTCCATTAAAGAACGATACTCTTCATTCATTGTTGTATCCCAATCCGAATGACCTAAAGCTTCTGCAAATGTCTCTGGATCACGAGTCTTTGAAACTTGAGCGAAAAGAGAAGAGGTTTGCTGGAACTGTGAACGTGTTCGACGCTGATATGAAGGATCACCGACAAGATCACCAACTACTTCTCGTGTTGAATGGACCCATCTAGGAAGCGGTGGAACTAGTGCTTGTTCAAGTTCAAAGGACTCATCTGGAGGAAGGTCAACAGGCGGAGGTGGATTTTCATCCTCACTGTCATCATATGAAGAAGAAACCATAATAGGAACAGAAGAAGGCACAAATGCCGAACATGGCTCGTAGACTAAAGAAGGAACAACCACCGAATTAGGCTTGAAGGCCAAGAGATTTTCATCAAATTTAGCATCTCTTCTAAGAATAATTTCATTACAATTTGGTTGAATAAGTCTAAGTCCTCTGTTGGAATACTTGTGTTTTCGAACATGGTATCGGAGMAAATATCAACACACCRATGTTTTCACGTGTTAAAACCCTTACGGGGAAATATCCATGGCCCCAACCAATGCGACCACTTGGAACAGTTTATGAATGTAAAGAAAAATATTACAGAGAGATTTTACAAGAGAGTTTCTCACAATCGATCATCTGCAAATGACCCTCCATGCTCTTTAAATATAGATCATGGACCAATCGGGTGTTAAGCCACAGATCAATGGCTGTTAAGATAGAGGAGAGTATGAACCGTCAGATCACTCTATGTCGGGAACATATCGTGACCGTCAGATTTCCTAACTACAAATGCATACTAATGCATACTAAAGAAACACACTAAGAAACACACTTTTACCTAACAACACATTAGACCAAGTAGATCTTAACTAACTCCTAAGTGTCTAAATATCATAACAAGAAACAAGCCTTACCTTCGAGCGTTAACAAGTGGATTAAAGGGGAAGCAAAATTGATACTGCACCTGGTTAGAATAGATTGATTTGATTGGAGGATTGGGTGGGTGGATATATAACTAGGATTTTGATTAATTAATATTTGACAAAATTATTAATTTAGTCCGAATGATCCATTGTAAGCATTATAGAATCAATATGTACATGATGAGTACTTTGTCTTGCCACTCCAAGATGATTAGAGCACCAATTATACTTAACTATATGAAAATTAATGTATCAATATGTTTGATGCCATATAATGATATGGATACGAATGTGTTCTACAGTATGTTAGAAAATCCATAATGTTAATTGCCTCCTCACAAACAATGATAGCTCCATGCCCAATTTAGGGAACTTTAAACTGAAATAGAGAAAGGAACGAAGAAGGATTGATAAATCCTCTATTGTAGATCATACTTATGCTTGACAATGCAAATTGATTTGCTGATAAAAGCAATTCCTTTGCTCGATGTAGGAAATCTCTTTTGCACACAAACTTTTATTGACCATGTATTGAAATTTTCAATGGTTTTATTGGAATATAACAATGCCTCCTGGACAATGATTTTGAGGATTTGATGTTGTTGTGGATGGATGATTAATTTTCCATATTTGGTTAGAAATAATTGATCCCCTCAATGATTTTTTAGGATCCAACGACCACACTAATTGAATTGGAAGTGTCATGAAGAGGCTTAAGTATAGATTCATAGACATTACCCAACCTTTAGAACTTGAAACATATAATGACTCATAGTTATGTGTTGTACATAATCAAATGTCTAAGATTTCAAACAAGACAGTTATATATCTTTATATAGCATGGATTACACATCAAATTTTGCATGCCAGAACCATATCTAAATATCAGGATTACAAAATAGAAAATCAGAGTAGATGGATTTTAACAGCAATTCATATATAGATCTTCATCTCAATAGAGAAAGAAAGTGTAAGGCTTTCTATTTCAAGGAATAAAAAAAATAAATATCTCCTAATCTCCTACTGGAGTGACTGCAATTTAGTTCATGATTTTATTTATACAAGGGATAAACTGGTAGATAGAAAGGATGATAAATTAGATAACATAATAATAACAAACCAGCTAGTAAAATACATACCTCGACTTGCAGGTTGGTTGATTTAGCCTCTTTCCTGTTTGTTCTTGTTGTTTCCCAAACTGCCCCAAACTGCCCAAACTAAATATTTACCTCCCAATCAACTAGGAATAGCCTCTCTGTCTCCCTAGTTGTAAGAATTCTTGCGGTTTCCTGGCCCCCAAGCCCAAAGTTCCCAGCAACAACAGTGCCCCTGTAAAAGTTCCCCAAAACAGTCTGTGTCTTCAAATCTCTTCCTTCTTCCCTCTCTCTTTCAAAATTTCTTCCTTGCCTTCTTCTTCCCCAATTTCCCCCAAAACAAAGACCCCTCTCCAAGTCCTCTCCCCAATTTCTTTATCCCCTCATCAATTCCCTCACCTACCATAAAATAATAAAATAGTAAAAAGACTCATTGAATTTATTTTAATAATTAATTAAATTTAAATTAACAACTATGATCAATAAACAATCAATTGGGTTGTTACATACACCTACCCTTCAAGAAACTTCGTCCCGAAGTTAGAGTAATTTACAATACAATTGTAAAGATACATGATTCATACATCCATATTAGATAAACAACATCATCAATTTAAAACACTTATACATACTAGTGTACATGTGCAAGGAATGCATGTGTAGCTAGCACATACATGACTCACACATGTACTAATGACAATAATTATCACACCTAATTTAATTCTTGTATGCGTCCAATCCAATCAACAATACCATTCATTTCATAAAATATAGTAAACCATTTAAAATGTTCACAAAATCCCTCAATTATAATAATTTAGCACATACAACATTCACTTAGATAATTATAGTTCAATTAAGCAAATATAAATATACTTATATATATAATTTTCAAAAAGAGGAAATCAATAAAATCTGCTATAAAGTGAAAACTCCACACACTCTCAACTACTTCTAGTCATCATTCCTCCCTAACCTACTTACATATTCCATCCCTATCCTTCCTCTGCTGGACTATCTTAGAGCGTCAACTATATTGACCTAAATCCAGATAGAACCCTAAGCAGAAGTGTCAACTCTCTTGACCAAGCTTCCCCAACGTGAAACTGATAGTCTTCACCACATGTCCAGGGGAGTGTGAGCTAACACCATCCTCCCATGACTCCATGTTTCCGAGGATACACAGTGGGAAATTCCTCCACCCCTCCTAATAGAACTAGGTTCAACACCCTACCATGGACCATAGAGTGGCACTGTGTTGCTGGAAATTTTGTCTTCATATATTCAGTTTTAGGCAGTCTCGCTACCTGAAAAACCTGCACTTGTCCACATATCATAGCAATGCATTTGAACCAACATAATTTCACATACAAAGATTCATACCATATTGTTTCCTGGTCGATGTTCACAACATCAACCTTTTATTATCATTATCCTTTGGCTATTTCATAGCCCATTGACCTACAAATTAGTCTATAACACAAACTCATACATATCTATGCATTACTATCGTGTAAATTCATTTAATCATATTCTCAATTCGATATCCACGTACCAACAACTTTAAATGTAAAAATTTTCAAGTTATAAATATATTGCATAATATCCATCATAATTCAAATAATGATAAATATTCATAGAATTGGCATTCACATAGGTCCATATGTCTTAAAATTTCAAGAGTATCATCAATAGTTTCACAGTTAATAGAAAATAAAAGATGATTATGCCTTAAGTAATTCTAGCTATCTAAGTCAAAAGGTGGCATTGCATACACCCAACCTTCGGGAAACATATTCCAGTAGGTGGTCAAAAAAGTGAGGGATGATCTATCGTAAGGTCTCTGCATCCTCCCAAGTAGCATATCTTGAGCTATACTTGTCCCACTGGACCTTAAATTGGTCTACCAGACGATTCCTGAGTTGTCGGACCCTAGGGTCCTGTTATCCCCACTTTTCAGGGATAACTAGGAGATCATGTCTCGAGGCCCACACGTCCTAGACATGGAGTACCGAGAGCAGGATTGACCTGAGCATGGCCCTGGAGGGCCCATTTTTTCTTCTTCCATAGTCTTTATCTTGTCAGCAGCAACAACATCCATCACCATTGGTTTGGTCCTGTATCAAAAGAGGTTCTTGCTTCATGAGGTAATTAGTCCAGGTATCATGGTATGTGTCACATTTGATTGTTAAAACCTTTAAATATATGCATCTGATTTCTTTTATTTCTAACGACTTCTTGGATCTTACATTTTCCCATTTGACCATGTTTGGGGGGATTGACAGGGTGCCCTAGAAATCCTATATTTGTAGGTTTTGGTTTGATACTGGGGGGATTTCTAAAAATCCATCGTCCGCTCCTATCATACCACCACCTTTTCATCTTACTTCTCGGTCACTTATCCCATTCCCCTTGTCCGGGCATTGGGTTGACCTATTTTTAGGACTGCACCTTACCTCATGGGAAGAAGGGGCTAAAGGCCCAGAAGGTAAAAGCAAGACGGTAGAAGATAAAAGCCTAAAAATAAAACCTCGAGATGCTTCGCCCAGGGATCCATGAGAAAGCAATAAAAGGATTCTCAGCAAGAAACAAGAGGGACCCAGAAAAATAATAAAACAAGACCTAGTCAGAGGATAGGGGGTCTCATCATGAGCCAACCTATTAGGACCATGGGTACCTAGAAGTATGACATTGCCACCAACTGGTTACCACGCCAGGGCAATGACTCTTGGTTGCATGGCCAAGGGAAGAGGGGTCTCATCACGAGCCAACCTTCTCATCTCTGTGGAAGTACTTGTGGGTAATGTTGTCAACTCTGGTCACCATGCCAAGGCAGTATCCCCTGATTAGCTCTTGAACAAAAAAAAAAGGCAAAAAAGAATAAAAGGATAAAAAAGAATAAAGACAAGAATGGGTTTGGAAAGAATGCATCCATGATAGGTACAAATCGTCTTCTACAAAGGCACCCATAGGTAACACTTTTGCATCCTTGGCCTTCATTGCACCCACATGCTTGGATATCCCCTGACCACATCACCCACTTACATGGCTTGGATGAGGTCTTTCCGGGAACTTTCCTTTTCCCATGGACACTAGCCCAATAGGATGMCTTGTCCTTTTCTCCTGACTTGTATTGCAAGCTTGTGTAAYGTCTTTGAGTTGTTAACTGATGTATTAGGTATTTTATGCATATGTTTAATAATATTKATGATGAGATGTGATTGACATTGCTATGATCCCTATGACTAATGAGCCCATGGAGGGCATAGCCTTTGATGTGCAGGACCATACTCGACGAACATGTACCATTTGGACCGGTACACATGGGGAGATGATCAGTTTGGACCTCCATGGGGCTGAAGAGCCCACCAGATGGATGTTGAGACCCCATCAAGGGGCAGAGACAGGGAAGAGGTTGATCAGATACTTTGCACCGGAGAAGAAGAGGACGTTCCACTAGAGGCACCTCGACACAGCTGGACCTAGGGGGATTGACCCATTTTCAGTTGGACGTTGGCTCTAGATGGCCTAGGACATCACCAAGAAGCTTATGATGTCATCATGAGTGTGTTGGCAGATGGACAGGGTAGTTGGCACATGTGGCATCTTGGAGAAGCCCAAAAAGGGCTAACGTCTTGCTTCAGAAGGTTGCATTTACCCTAATAGGGGCTAACGTCACCCTAGAAAGGGGTGACATCTTACCTTTTGCTTGATTAGGGCTAATGTCTTGCTTTAGGAGATTTCACTTGCCCTAATAGGGGCTAACGTCACCCTAGAAAGGGGTGATGTCTTACCTTTTGCTTGATTAGGGTTTAGATTTGAAAATTTAATGTAAAAACAATATGATTTGATATTTTGGCCTTGTCGACCTTTTTACCTGACCTAAAATGTAAAATTAGGTCAAGGTTTTGTATAAATGAGGGATTTTGACTCTCATTTTTTCATCATCACTCACTCACCACACGCTGAGGTTTGAAATTTGCACCCTATCTTGGGTTATTGGCTGATTTAAGGAGGCGCACTTGTTGAAGGAAGAAATTTTTGGCATATTTTGTCATTTCTCTTGAAGAAAGGTGTTACAACTAGGGTTTGCATGGTTATTTCTTGATGAATTGTTAGTATTTTTCTGCAAAAATTCTTGAATGAATGGTTGTAGTCTAATTTCTTGCATATGTTTATAAATTTTGCTGAATCAAAACCTTAGGTGACAAGCACACAAGTAGGTCCTTGTTTCATGTCCCCTAATAGAGAAATTTCCAGCCATTGAAGAAGATAAAGAGAGCCTAGCTATAACTACACTCCTTTTTCTTCCTCTCCTTTGCTAGCTGTACCATTTAGAATTCAAGAGGAAGAAGACGTCCCAGGCCTAGGTTATCTACACTTAGGGCTGTTTTTCTTTTAGGGTTTGATGAAAGGGCCTTGCTATAGCAACACCTTCCCTAATTAAGCCTTATTGTCTTGATTTTGTGCTTCATTTGAGCTAGCCTTTTTGCCAAGTTGAACTAAGGAAGGAGGAGATAGCACGAGGCCTTGTTGTAGCAACACTAGAGTGAGCCTCTCTCCCCTAGGGTTTTGATTTTGAGGCCTTTTCTTAGCAACACCTCAAAACTTCTCCCTCTTGTCCTTAGTCTTTGTTTCCTTCAACTCTTGCGTCCTTCATTATTGACTCCATTAAGCCCTAAGGCATTGATCCTAAGACCCCAAGCGTTGAAGTAGAACTTGAACTAAATACTCTCAAACACTTTGAATTTCAAACCCTAACTACATTAACCCTAGCCTAGACTAACCTATTAACCCTAGTTGTTGATGTCATCATTGGTTATTTCATCTTTAATGCAACAACATTTTGTCTTGAGAGCAATTGAATGATGGTTTAGGCATTAATTGAATAAGATGTTGATTGGTTACATTGAACGTTACGTTGTTCCAATATTTATTGGTGAAGTGTTATAACTTTTCATTGATATTGATAAACATTGACTTCATCAATATTTATTTCCATATTGCTATCAGATAGTATTATGAAGTACTAACCCATTGAATAGCTTGCACATATCAGTTTGTTGTTGCTTTGTTCCAGGAAGTTACATTTCTTTGGGGGTTTTGTTTCAATATTGGCCTTTGGCTGGACTATCTGTTTGGGTGGTGACTTGTGAAGGGGGAAACCTTATCTTGGTCTTATTAGCCTTTTGCCTCTTCAAAACTCCTGGTCACCGAGGACGTCTCCCCTAGGTCTAACCTCCCTAAAAAGAAAGAACCATCCCATTGTGGTGACATTGGGTGGGATTGGTTCTTGTTACGCCAGTTTGGCCTTCTATCTTATATCCTTTTATCCTAGCTACAAATTGTGCGATAATAGGTCCAATACACGTAACGGTTTAACCATGAGGGTTCCCGCGTCCAATACTTGCAATTCCTTCCAATTCAATTTATGAGATTCGTCAACAACATAATGACTTAGAACATATACATGAAAAACATTATGAGTTTTATGCAAGTGGGCTGGCAGTGCGAGACAATAGGAAACAGGTCCATTTCTCTCTTGGATTTTGAACAGTCCTATAAATCTAGGCGACAACTTTTCCTCTTCCCGAACCGAATGATACTCTTATTAGGCCTGATACGAATGAAAACTTGATCTCCCACTTTATAACTTTGGTTAGTTCTATGTGCATCGACATAACTTTTCTATCTATCATGTGCTTCCTTCAGTCGATGCCTAATCTGAATCACCTGTTCCTCCATCTCTTGAATCAATTCTGGCCCAACTGTCACTCAGTCTTCTAACCTTTCCCAACTCAACGGTGTTCTGCATGTCTTTCCATACAAAGCTTCATCGGGTGGAATTCCAATGGAGCTATGAAAACTGTTATTGTAGGCGAACTCTACCAAAGGTAGGTACTTCTCCCAATGGGTTTAATTATCCATAACATACATCCTAAGCACGTCTTCCATAACTTTATTTACTCTCTTAGTTTTCCCATTTGTTTTGGGATGATATGCTGTACTTAAGTTCAACTGAGTTCCCAACACTGATTGCGAACTTGTCCAAAACCTAGATGTGAATCGAAAGTCCCTATCAGAAATGGTCTTCTTGGGTAATCCATGCAGACGAATGACCTCACTTATAAACATCTGTGCCACATCAGTGACATCATAAGTGTCTGTAACCAGAATAAAATGAGCACTCTTGGTCAACTTATCAACTATCACAAGAACGACAGTGTGTCTATGTGATGTGAGTGGCAATCCCACAACAAAATCCATAGAAATGACTTCCCACTTGGACATATGAACATCATGCGGTTGTAGGAGACATGTCGCGTGGTGGTGGTCAAACTTCACTTGTTGACACTCTAGGAACTTGGCGACGAAATGGACTATATCACGCTTCATGCATACCTAGAAGAAAAGATTCTTCATGTCTGCGTACATTTTCTTCACACCCGAATGTGCACAATAAAGTACTTTATGGGCTTCCTTGAGTATGTTGCTTCCAATATCCCCACCTTTGGGGACGTACATCCTTCCCTGATATCTTAATAATCCATCTGCTTCCAGGCTATATCCTTCATAATTTGTGTCTAATTGCCTCCCACTATGGAGGGTTGAAGTAACCTTTAAATACCAACTATCTCCAAGAAGTTTCCCCAACACTCTCTCCATCAGATTAACTTTTAAGGGTACCGAGGAGAAGACTCGTGATCTCCTGCTCAGGGCTTCCATGACCACATTCTCCTTTCCCTTAATGTACAAAATTCCAAAATCGTACTCACTCATAAATTCACTCCATTGCCTCTGCTTGGCATTGAGATCCCTTTGAGTGAAGAGATGCTTTAATCTTTCATGGTATGTTTTGAGCTCAAAGCTTCACCCACTAGATAATGCCTCCAAATCTTCAGAGCTAGCATTACAATTGCCAACTCTAAATCATGAGTAGCATAAATCTCCTCATGTTGCTTCAACTTTATTGATGCATACACTATCACTCCCCCATCCTGCATTAACATGACTCCCAATCCTTTCTTCGATGTATCCGTGCAGATTGTGAAGTATTTTTCCATATCTAGCATTCGTAGAATTGACCCATTGGTTATTAACCTCTTAAGCTCGATGAATGCAATATCACATTCCTCTGTCCAATCATACTTGACCCCCTTGCAATGCAAGGTGGTGATGCGTTTCGCTATCTTAGAGAACACTTCCAAAAATGTCCGATAATAACCAACTAGGCCCATGAAKATTCTCACCTCCTGAGCATTTTTCGGCGATGGCCATTCCATAATGGCCTTTACCTTTTTTGGGTCCACAGAGATTCCTTCACCGAAAATGATATGACCTAAATGGTGAATCTCTTTCTGGAATAAAGAACACTTCGACAAATTGCCATACAAGTTGTTCTCTCTAAGGAACGACAACACCACTCACAAGTGTTCCTCATGTTCTCTTTCGTTCTTGGAAAAGATGAGCATATCATCCAGAAAGACCTGTACAAAGCCGTCTAAGTACTTTTGGAATACACCATTTATGAGGATCATGAATATTGTTGGTGCATTGGTCAAACCAAAAGGTACTACCACGAACTCGTAATGCCCAAACCGAGTTTGAAAGGCAGTTTTATGAATATCGTCTTCCTTAATCCTTAACTGGTGATACCCTGATCAGATATCAATTTTTGAGAAAACTGTTGCTCCTTTCATTTGATCAAAGAGATCATCTATGCATGGCATTGGGCACATATTTTTCATTATAGCATGGTTTGAGTCCCTGTAATCTATACACAGTCGTAAGGAACCATCCTTCTTCTTGAAAAAAATTACTGGTGCACCCCAAGGTGAGACACGAGGCCTTATTATCCCTAAGTCAAGTAGTTCCTTCAACTGCATCTGCAAATCACAAAGTTCTGACACCGTCATCCTATATGGTGTCTTGGAAATTGGCTCTGCACCATTTTTTATCTCAATGGTAAAATCAAGCTCCCTCTCAAGAGGTAACCCTGGCAACTCTTTTTGAAAAACATCCTTAAACTACGACAATATTGGATACTGATCCATGGAGGGTCCTTTGCCTTCACTGACTGCTTCCAATACATATAATCGACAACCTTTCCTCATGCAACGTTTAACCTTCATGGTCGAGATAAAGCGTAGAGACACCTTCCTCTGTACACCATGGATCTCTATTGACCTTCCTTCATCGTCAACACAAAGAACCCTTTTTGAAAAACAATTTACCATAGTTCGATGGGCTTCTAACCAGTCCATTCCAATGATTAGGTCATACATCCCTAGAGCAATGACGTACACCTTCAACCTAGTAGTACACACTCCCAGGTCTACTAGAAAATTATCGACGCTAGGTCCTACCAGTTGTTTTTCCCCTGAAGCCATCTCAACTTGTTTAAATCCATTGTGCTCGTAGGCTTCCAACCCACACTTTTCTAATGCACAAGGTGAAATGAAACTATCTGTAGCACCATAATCAAATAAAATCTTAACATTGACATGATTTAGCATACATGAACACTCCACCATAGTGGATTGATGTTCTGCCTGACGATTATTAATCACTGCATAAATCTGGTGGCTACTACTCATTCTTTTCATCGGGGCCTTTCCTTCTATATGCACAAACCCTGCTTGTGACTCTGGACAATCACACTAGTAATGAGGTCCTCCACACCCCTAACAAGTAATACAAGATGGAACCTGCACACTGCCCTATGATGGTCTATGAAATGAGTTCCTTCCCCTGGAACCTCTTCCCCTACTAACTACTCCCTGAGAAGGTCGTGAACCTGCCTACATCGTTGGTGATCAGTGGGATGTTGCACTTGCTTCCATTGAAATACCCGTTGTAACTGCTCTAGGTGTGACTCTATTGCCATAAGGAGGTGGCCTAGAGCTTCCTCTCCTAGAGAAAGTCCCAGGCACCTTCCCCACGAATCCATGATGTTGTGGAATGGTTGAAATCATACCTCCTCTTAAGCTCATAAGCTCGTCCGCGTAACGATCATTTTCAACTGCTTCAACTATTGATGATGGTTTCCACATCCGTACCATGGCCCTTATCTTGGGGTTTAACTCATACACAAAATGTTCTTCTTGTCGTCGATCGGTATCCATGTATGAGACATATTTTAGTAATTCCATGAACCTGATCTCGTACTCTTCCACTGTCCTGTTTCCCTGAATTAGAGCATGAAATGATCCTACCTGTTGTTCCTCGTAGTACGCAGGCAAATATTTCCTCCAAAACCTTTCCTCAAAAATCTCCCATGAGACAATGTCTGGGGTAAGGTGCAAATACCTCTCCAGGTTACCCCACAAGTTCAAGGCAATGTCCCTCAACTGAAAGATCACTATCTTCACCTTTGATGTGGAAGACTAGTCTCTTAAGGTGAAACATCGTGTCATTCCTTCCAACCATGCCTCTGCATGTTCACTTGCATGACCCCCAACAAAATATGGGAGTTTGATCTTTTGTAGTTCTCTGGTGATGTCCCCCGGCGGAGGCCCTCCCTCTGAGTCCCTTGACACTTTAGGGTTACCCACTCCAGATGGTGGGAGTTCCACTTTGAGATCTGTTGACTGACGTCCCTTTAATGTCTCATTAATAGCCTCTAAGGAGCACACAATGAGAGCTAATTCAAGCGATGGTTGTGGCAACACTGACATTGGTGGTCCTTGCGACGATGCCCCTCGACCTCAATTTCCCCAAGTCCTAACCATCTTGAATAATTGAATTTGCATTAAACCAAATTCTTATCAAGGAAGAGTTTAAGGCATTCCACATTTGCTCAAACTTATACTTGCAAACATAGGGTTAGGCGTAGGTTCTTTATACTTGTCTGTAAACAAACATTACTCCTATAAGGAAAGTGGCCAAGGGTCATGATCAAAAGCCTCTAAGCTTGATGACTTCCTACTGGTTTCCTACTATTACACTATTATTATTATTTATATACACATATCATGATATTAAGCATAATCTCATGATCTCATATCCTCCAATATCTCTAGTTCTTCCTCATTCAATGCTTACTCTTGTAATTTACCCCTTATCCTCGTATTACTTACATTCATACTTTTGCTACCTATTGTCATTATTTCTCTCCATGTACATAACACATTACATTTACCATGCTACATCACTATAGATTAGGGTTTCTCTAAATATGCAACCATACTTGATTATTTCTCTATATATACCTTGCATTTCTACTTACATATTTTAATTATTTACTCTTATATCTCTGTTATTATGCTATTATTTTTTTTATGCACTTTGATATATACCTTGTTTTTCCCTATGATTAATGCTCTCTCTCTCTCTCTCTCTCTCT
>SNQJ01S0007793.1:151760-162311 GCA_010110895.2 Picea sitchensis | reverse complement strand
AACAAAAATATTTATTTATTTTATATATCTATTTATTCTAAATTTTAAATGTGCAAAGGTGTGCAAAGGTCTTAATGTTAACAATTTCTTGTGGCTGGATCAGAGATGGAAAAATGGAATAGGTTTGTAGGGCTCCTTCCTGCTACCTTTCACCTAATTCAAAATTCTCATTTTTTTTTTGGGGGTATTCTTTATAAGAGTTATTCCAGGGTTTCTTAGTGGTAATTTTAGGGTTTTGAGGGTTATTTCAAGGTTTTCTGGGCTATTTCTACTCGTTATTAGGACATCATGTCTAAATTCTTGTCTTAAGTTTCTATCTTAAGGTGGGTAGGCCCTAGGTTTCAGTTTTGAAACCGGGCTCTGATACCATTTGTAAGGCCTTCTATTTCAAGGCCTCAAAAACATAATATCTCTTAATCTCCTACTGAAATCACTGCAATTTAGTTCACAATTTTCTTTATACAAGGGATAAACTAGTAAATATACATCATAATAACAACAACATAATAATAACATACCAACTAGTAAAATACATACCTCAACCTGCAGGTTGGTTGATTTAGCCCCTTTTCGTGTTTGTTCTTTCTCTTGCCCAAACTGCCCAAACTAAATATTTACCTCCCAACCAACTAGGAACAACCTCTCTGGCTCCCTAGCTCCAGGAATCCTTGCGGTTTCCTGTCCCTCGAGCCCAAAGTTCCCAACAACAACAGTGCCCCTGTAAAAGTTCCCCAAAACAATCTTTGTCCTCCAATCTCCTCCTTCTTCCCTCTCTCTTTCATAATTTCTTCCTTGCCTTCTTCTTCCCCAATTTCCCCCAAAACAAAGACTCCTCTCTAAGTCCTCTTCCCTCTTCCTTATCCTCCTCTCTCGAATCCCCCTCACTCATTCAATTCCCCAACTACGTTATCCCCTCATTAATTCCCTCACCTACCATAAAATAATAAAATAGTAAAAAGACACATTGAATTTATTTTAATAATTAATTAAATTTAAATTAACAATTATGATCAATAAATAATCAATTGGACTATTACAGAAAGTTATGAGATTAAAGGCAGGGAGGAAACATTGGTTTGTGCCAAGGTATGTTCTTCAATTTATATTTTTAGTAACATAGATGATTAGTATATCCCCATCAAGAAATTCAATGATTTATTTTAATGTTACAACCAAAAGAAGTTTGAAAATCTAGTGCTCATATCATCATTTGTTTTATATTGACAAATAGGATTTTCCCAAAGGATTAGTAGTGGGGTTTTCAACTTGGTGGGTTTTAGCAATGATCTGCTTTGTTCCATCCTCTTAATTTGGTATGTTCTAGCAATGTGATACTTCTCTCCACTTCTTTTAGTTTTTCTCTAAATAACATAGTACTAACAAAAATGATGCATTGGATCTATGACTTTTGATTATAGTTATTTACCATGGTTATTGCCTTATTTGTGAACCTATCTACTACTTACCCTAAACAAGAGATTATAGCTTCTTTAAGCATAACAATTTTCAAAATTAAAAGAGGGTATATGCACCATAGATTATAGGAGATGGAGTTAGTGTTTAAAGTCAAAATTCACATCAATTAGAGTAAGAAGGTTGTCTCGTGCTTCCTTAGTATCTTATTATTTTGGCTCAACTTCCTTAGTCTCACCCATTTCCATTGGTTCTATTACTAATGTTATTACTAAAAGCTCTCCCCTAGTTTTCTCCTATGCCCAACCCTCCTTGCAATGTCCTCCAACTGCCTATAAATATTGTTGGCCAGTCGTCGATGGATTCCCTCTAGCATTGACCCCTTCATGATGTGGCTATATTCTTTACAATGAAGTATACAGTATAGCTATGTATCCACTTCCTCTGCACCACACATGTGATAGTTCTTGTTGCCCCATTCCTCTTTGGGCTATTTCAACATTCTTGTCTCACACCTTTACCTATGTGAGCTTATCCCGAGCTTAAGTATCTTCTTTGTTGGAGCTCCCATGTTCATTTCCTTCTCTATGGGACTTCTATGCTAATTGACTAGTATTCTTTTGTTGTCCATTTTGGCTACTCTCTGTTTGTACCCTTGCCTATCAACATTAGCTCATAAGTTATTTTAATTAGTTGAAGAATGAAAAATTTACTTACATTAATTTTCTAATGAGGATATGTAGTCCTTCCTTTTACATCCATCACTGATATTTATGGCAGGGTTAATGGCATTATGTAGTGCAGTCACATGACAATTCTCCTTTACGAGACATGATTGACATCTAATTATTGAGTAAAGCTAGACACTTAATGAATTCACCATCTCCTCTCTTCTGCCAAAAAATTCAAACTAGTAAAAGCAAAATAATTCAAACTAATAAAAGCTAAAGAGTTTAAATCAACCAATTTAAGTACTTAAAAAAAAACAAAACTAAAACTAACTAAATAAGATGCAATATTCCCTTGTTTCTTACACCTTTTTAAAAACATAAATGGAGAAACATAAATGGAGAGAGAAGTTTTATCCAAAGCATAAATGTAAACAAAACATAAATGTAAAGAAAAGTTATACTTTATCCAAAATGATTTTGAAAATTTTCAATCTACAACTTTTAGAAACATAGCAAAACTATGTCCCTAATATCTTGCTCTATACCTATACCTAACACTCAATTTTTACCAAATTTATTTCCTAAAATTTTAGGGAAAATAACAAATGCAAATCATTTTGGATAAAGATTATCCTACCCTCAAGTGCAGTGGCCATCATCAAAGTTTGATGGATTGTTCGCTCAAATTTCTATGAAAGTGTTTCTATTCAAATTTCTATCGAAGTGCGTCACGGTGAAAAATCATCAAGAGCTTTTACAGATAACAGTGGATGGATTTTGATTGCTCATGTATTCGTCGGTGCGAGCTACAACCTTGGCCTTGCTTTTACACTTCCATTACCGCCACGCTTGTTACAAATTGAAAACTGCCAAAAGACTCGATTGGCCTTTGATTTGCAAAGTGTTAATCCGTCATCGAGCTTCAAAGGCTGACGTTGTTACAGAACAACAAACCCTACGACCAGTGTGGGATTTACCAGAGAAAAATTACATCGACAATCTCTGCGGTGAGAAGCCAACACATACTACCGAACACCAAGGCGAACAAGTGGACTCCGATGCTAATACATATGCTGGTCTCCTGCAGAGCTGTACAAACATAAAAGCACTGAAGGAACTCCATGCCCACACAATCGTAATTGGACTAAACCAAAACAATCTCATACAATCCAAACTTGTTACTATGTATATGGTGTACCATGATCTGGAGGATGCACGCGAAGTGTTTGACAAAATGCCTGAACGAAACGTTCGCCTATGGAATACAGTGGTGAGAGGCTATGCTAAAAGTGGGCTTTTTGATGAAGCCCTCGGGTTGTATTATAAAATGCGAGGGGTTAACATACAGCCAGACAACTTCACATTTCCTTTCGTACTGAAGGCATGTGCCGGCCTATCAGCTCTGAGAGAGGGCAGGGTGATTCATCAACACGCTGTTAGAATTGGATTTGATTCGAATGTTTACGTGAGCAATGCTCTCATTGATATGTATTTCAAGTGTGACAGTGCTAACGATGGTCGCCAGGTGTTTGACAGAATGTCTGAAAGGGATGTTGCTTCATGGACTGTGCTAATATCTGGGTATGTGCTGACCAGTCATACCAATGAAGCCTTGATCCTTTTCTATCAAATGCAATTGACTGATACAAAACCTAATTCAGTCACCATTGTCAGCGTGCTCCCGGCATGTGTTCAGCTGGGGTTTCTGCAAAAGGGAAAGTGGATCCATGGCTATGTAATTGCTAGTGGTTTGGGAATGGATGTTAGTCTTGGGAATTCGCTTGTAGCTATGTATGCCAAATGTGGAAGCATTGAGCTAGCACGCCAAGTGTTTGACGAAATGCCTGAAAGAGATGTGGTTTCATGGAATGCAATGATTGCAGGGTATTCTCAGAATGGCTGTGCCAATAAGTCCTTGCCACTTTTCCGTCAGATGCAGATGGAAAATTTGAAACCAAACTCCGTGACTTGTGTTAGTATGTTGGCGGTCTGTGCCCACTTAGGTGCTTTGCAGCAAGGCAATTGTATCCATAATCTCTCAATCAAACTTGGATTCGAGTCTGACGTTTTTGTAACTGGTGCACTGATAGACATGTATTCAAAATGTTGTAGTATAGAGACTGCAGAGAAATTGTTTGACACCATGACTGTAAGAAATGTGGTTTCATGGAGTTCGATGATTGCTGGTTATGCCCAAAATGGACTTGCTAATGAGGCATTGGCACTCTTTAATCGAATGCAACTGACAGCTGTGAAACCCAACCCCATTACTATTGTGACTGTGCTGTCAGCTTGTGCCCATATAGGAGCTCTTGAACAAGGTCAGCGGATTCATTGCTACATCATTCGAAGTGGATTTGAATCGGATGTTTCAGTTGGGACTGCACTCATAGACATGTATGCAAAATGTGGAAATATAGAAATGACTCGCCAGTTGTTTGACAGGATTACTAACAGGGATGTGGTTTCATGGAGTGCGATGATTGCAGGGTATGGAATTCATGGGCATGGTAAGGATGCCCTTGAACTTTTTTCCCAAATGCAACTGACAGGCATGAAGCCAAACCACGTCACGTTTATTTGTCTTTTATCTGCATGCAGTCATGCAGGCCTGGTGGTTGAGGGATGGCAATACTTCTATAGCATGAGTCAGTCTTATGGTATCACACCCAGGCTGAAACATTATGCATGCATGGTTGACCTTCTTGGCCGTGCCGGGAAGTTGGATGAGGCATACGACTTCATAAGGAAGATGCCAATCGAACCTGATGCAGCTGTGTGGGGGGCTCTGCTTGGTTCCTGCAGAATCTATTGCAATTTTGAGCTAGGGAAATATGCGGCAGAACGCCTTTTTGAGTTAGATCCAGAAAATGTTGGGTACTATGTTTTGTTGTCAAACATCTATGCTGCAGCTGGTAGGTGGGAGGATGTAGCAAAGATGAGAACAAGGGTGAAAGACAGTGGGTTAAGAAAGACCCCGGGATGCAGCTTTATTGAGATAGATAACAAGGTTCATGCATTTCGTGTTGGGGACAACTCACACCCTCAATCTGAAAATATTTATGCAATGTTGGAAGCTTTATCTGGGAAGATGGCTGAGGCAGGTTATGTGCCCAACACAGATTCTGTATTGCATGATGTGGAGGAAGAGGTGAAAGAACACATGCTTTATAGTCACAGTGAGAAGCTAGCCATTGCTTTTGGTCTTATCAACACAAGTTCTGGAACCCCTATTAGAATTACCAAAAACCTTCGTGTGTGTGGTGATTGCCACAATGCTACGAAGTACATCTCTAAGATTGTAAAACGTGAAATCATTGTGAGGGATGCAAACCGTTTTCATCATTTCAAGGAGGGATTATGTTCATGTGGGGATTATTGGTGATGGTTGACAACACAAATAACAACCATAAAGTTGTTTCAGTAAAAGCAGAATGCCGGGTATTTGGCTGTAATAATTCAGTCTTACAGCTGATGATATTTCTTGGCCTAATATCAATTTTTTGCTATGTTGTACTGAGTTTTGGGAAAAGGTGTCGGCTAGTTTTGGGGACAGCTAAAAATTTAACCCCAATTTCGAAGGGAAATAATATTGAAAAATTATAAGGAATTAAATATAGAAAAAACCTGCCACGGTGTAGATCAGTCGGTGACGGAGTGCACTATTAATGATCTACCAGAGAATGTTAGGGTAATATATGAGCTTGAATTTTAGAGAATTGTTCTTGAACTTCTATCATTTGGCTTTTGAACTTGTCATGGCCATCCTTGTCATTAATGTTCTCCTTCAGAGCATTCCAGTTGATCCAGGCAACCATTGTTTTCACCTTTCCCACTCCTATGAGACAATACTTCTCGAAGATCCTCAATGTTTCGTTTAAAATTGTCGTGTTCCTGCTCCATAGACCGTGCAAACCTCTTTAATTGTTGCATGCTAACAAGAACAATCCATATCGGATTTACCCTCTAACATTGGAGAATTAACCAAGATAAACGAGGTTAGCTGGGGACTCCATTTGGAAGGGCCTCCCCTATTATACTTGCAATCTAGAGGAGAGGAAGTTAAGATATTATTTGAGCCATAATTCCCCATATCGTCCCCAAGATCTCAACTATCATGAGAAGGGAATGCTCCCAATTCTTTGCCTCGTCAGGCGCATCGAGATGTGCTGAATGATATTTCTATTTATCTCTTATAGACTAAAGAGAGCATTTGCATCATTTGAAATGAGGTGAAGGTAACACTTCATTGGCCTACATCTCATAGCATTGTATAGGTTTACATGGTTTAGAGATTTGGGAGGAGATATGTAATTTCTTTCGTAAGTTGACATGTGGCATTTAAAAAAATATTAAGAACAAAAATCTTATTTCACACATGAATTTTCTCTAAGGTTACTTTATAAGAAAACTATAAGAAGTGGGTTTGTTGGATATCAAACCAACAAAACTAACTCCCACATCGAGGAATAAGAGAATGGGGGAAGATAAAGTAGCCAAGAGGCTTGATGACTTCTTAATATTTGAAGGATTTCTAGATGAATTTATACACATAAGACAATGGGTAGCCTCAGAAGGGGAGTCAAACCATAATCTTGTTGTGCTAGAAGTGGCCCTTGCTCAAGAAAAACTAGCCAGACCCTTCAAGATGAATCCACAATGGATGAAGGTGGAGGAGTTTGTAAATAAGATTAAGGATGTATGGAAGCCCTATGATGAACATTTAATAGATTCTGCCTCAATTCAATTTCAACAAAATCTGAAAGAGGTAAAGAAGTGATAGCAGTCTAATGGGCCAAGGATTAAAAAACAAAAATATGACAGGCTTATAAAGAAGTGGAAGAAGGTCCGGAAACCCTTTATAACAATGAAGGATTGGCTACTTGAACGAGACATAGAAGTTGGAAGTAAAGCAACTGGAAGAAAAAAGAGGAACATCTTACTAGAGAAAGAGAAGGAACGGAGGCTTAAGAGTAGGGCCATTTGGCTTCAAGTAGGTGATGAAAAGTCCAAGTTCTTTCATAGATATGCCAGTAGTAAAAAGTATTAACTTTGTATGGAAGATTGACAAATAAATTGATTGGTGGGAATTTTTTTTAAAAGACAGTAGATGAAGGAATTGATTATTTCTCAAATATCTTCGAAGAGGACTCTCAAGCTACACTTGCTGAAATAATAAGGCTTTCCAACTCTTTTCCTAGTTTTGTAAACAATGAGGACAATCTGGAGTTGATGAAAGAAGTGGGGAAAGATGAATTGCTTCAAACTTACAAAGCTTACAAATGGATAACAATCTAGGGCCAAATGGCCTACCTATGGAGTTCTTTCTAGGATGCTATGAATTCATTGAAGAAGATTTATGAAGGGTGGTAGAGACCATAATATCCCCAATACTGGATAGGTTAGGATATTGTTTTTGCTGTCCAAATGTGTTGTTTATGGTTATGTACCTTTGTCAAAAACTTTGCATTACCTTTGTTTTATGATATAAACTCATTGACAATTTTTGACAAACACTTTGCATGTATTTCTCTTATAGACATTTCGTCAAACATATGGCATGCAAATTAAGTACACCAAAAATGGAAGAGACAATATGTGGTATTTTTCTTATGAATGGAGATCATAATACAACGAAGCAAGTCTCTAATGTCTGCTATGGCAGCCGTAACATATCAATGAAAACACCCACAGAATATTCAAACCCAAACTTGAAGTGATACCACGGTCTCCTCTAATGGATGGTGCGTCTCTCCCCAACTATAGAAAGGCTACTGCCAAACCTCAAAAGATGGCGTCGACCTGCTCTAAGGGTTGTCCAAGCCACCCACGACCCTCTCTCAACAAATCAGTCCTCCTCCAATCCTCATGAATCCTTCAAAACCACTCGGCCTTGCATAAAATCCTCTCGGCCATCTCTAGAAACCCCATAGCCCTATAAGGATTGGATAAACCCTTCTAAGGGAACCCCAATGACCTCCTTGTTGAACTTTGAGTAGCTTCAGAAGATATTCTTATTATATCAATATTGTATTAGACCAAGTCAAAACCCTAAAGAATAATATTATGTTGTATTTGTAAAGTCGACCCTATTGTGCCTTTGTAAAAGTCGACCCTATTATGCCTTTATAAAAGTCAATTGTAAATTAGAAAAGGGTAAAGTGTACAAGTCGGCCCTGACCTAATTCCAGGGGGCTCAACTTTTATTTATAAGAGGCTAGGCGCCTCACTTGTAGAACACACAACACAAGTTCTCTCACACAAAGAAAAGTGTGCAAGTTTGAGGAGGAGACACAACTATAGAGGAAGGGTGTTTTGGTAAAGAGTTTTGGTTATCTCTTGGAAGACTATCTTGGTCTAGTGGTGCACTACCCTATTCGGGTTAGGGTTTTTGTTCTATCTTTTGATTATCTTTTGTTTGGTGAGATCTGTCTTGAGAGAGACATTGTACTTGTTAACGAATTTATATCGAGGAAGCTTCATTGGGTTTTCTCCCCCAAGATGGTTTCCTAGGATAAATCTTGTATATATTGTGGATTTCTTTCTTTCAGTGATCCTTATGCATGCAGTTATTGATTTAATAGTTCAAAGCTAAAGAATATTGAATACACTTAACTGCTTAATTTTTTTTTTAACATGGTATCAGAGCGGGCCTGAAAGAAGCCATTTTCACAGTCTGGAGGAACTCGCCGGGGAAAACAAGTTCATAAGAAGACTCTCCTAACCCTAGCACACTTTTTCCCTAGACCAGTTTTGCAGTTTTTATAGTTTCTGAAAATTAGGGTTTTTGCATAAAACCCTAGGTGATGACGTCACCCTCTTTCTAAAGGACGCTAGTCAAAGTAAAGCTATCAAGGAGTTCACTTAAGGAGGGCACACCTTTCCCTTGGATTAAAATTCCAAAATTCTCATTTTGAAAAAATTAGGGTTTCCTCATAAACCCTAGATCAAGACATCTTGGTAGCTGCTGATTGAAGTTGGAGCAGTTCACCTTGGCTTAGCACACTCTTTGGTAAGTTCAAAACCTTACTTTGAAAATTTTTCATTTTTCTTATTGTATTACCGTTCAGGGAAAAGATGGCACCCAATACCAAGCTTGATGAGAAGCTTGAGGGTGTTGATAACTTTCAAGCATGGAAGTATAAATTGATGCTCATTCTAGAAGAGAATAATCTAGAAGATTTCGTCAAACAAGAAGTTCCATAACCAAACGAAGATGAGGCCAAGGAAAAGTACAAAAAGAACCTGGTTAAGGCAAAGAGAATCATTGTTGATTCTATCAAGGATCATTTGATCCCTCATGTTTCATCATTGACAACTCCCAAACAAATTTTTGATGCCCTATCTCGATTATAAGGCAAGAATGTCAACCAGAATATGACGTTGAGGACACAACTCAAGAATGTGTAGATACAGAGTTCATAAACTATTCAATCCTACTTCACAAGGGTTTCTCAAATCAAAGAACAACTTGAAGCCATTGGAGACACAATCGAAGAAGCTGAATTGGTAATGACTACATTGAATGGTCTCCCCAGATCTTGGGAATCTTTCATTCAGGGAATATGTTCAAGAAGAAAACTAACAAGGTTTAGCAGACTATGGGAGGACTGCACTCGGGAAGAAGCTAGATTGGTAGTAAGAGAAGAGAAACTAGGCAATGAGGAAAATCAAGCTCTAACAACTCATGCAAGAAAAGGAAAGAGCAAGAAAGAAGTTCACTCACATAAGAAGCCTCATGGATTACAAAAGACACACAAGTTTAAGAAGGATTTCTCAAATTATAGATGCTACATCTGTTAGAACATGGGACACATTGCAATAAATTGTCCCAACTCTAAAGGTAAAGTCAGAAAAGAAAAGTATAAAAGACATCATGTTCATGCCGCAGAAGATGATGAACCTGATCAAGAAAAATCCAAAGAAGATGACTCAAGTGAAGAATATGTATTAACATCAACTCTTACAGGTATAGTCACTCATGGAAGTGACACATGGCTTATTGATAGTGGTGCTTCTAAGCACATGACATGTTACAAGGATTCTTTCTTAGAATTAGTTCAGAAGCATTCACCTCACAAGGTGAAGCTCGGTGATGATTATTGGTATCCCATTAAAGGAGTAGGAGAAGCATCTCACAGATTGGATTCCAGAAAACCTATGAAGATGAAGGATGTTTTGTATGTAACTAGTTTGAAGAAGAATCTCCTTTCTATCTTGTCTTTGAATGAGAAAGGATTCAAAGTTTCTTTCATTGATGGTGAAGTTCTCATGTGGCGAAAAGGAAATTCTATTGATGATGCTATGGTTATTGGTGTTCAAGAAGGAGGTTTATACAAATTGAAGGGACATTCAAACTCAACATTAGTACTGTTAGAATATAAAGGATTGTGTGCTCATTTTACCACGACGATACCCTCGTCTCCCAACCACAGGCCGAAGCCTCCCTCTGAGCACCTTAACCTTG
>SNQJ01S0007793.1:115848-144645 GCA_010110895.2 Picea sitchensis | reverse complement strand
CAGTGCATCTCTCCCCAAGGATAACGCATCACAAAAGGCTGATCAGATAGTCCAAACCCTAGCCAAGAGATATCCAAGCCAAATACTGAAACTTGTTGCTGCTGCAGCTACACCTGCAACCCTCCTCCAAACCTACGCACTAGCTACACCTGCAGTGCGCACCAACTGGGAAAACTGCAGTCCTGAGATGTGACAGATGAGAAACTGGCGCCCTGTATTTATAGTAATCCTGTCAGTTTACTGGGGTCGACTTCTCCTTCTGGGTAGGTGTCTGTTTAGTATATTATTATTAATTCTGGCCGACTTCTTCTCTTGGAGGCTAATAGCCTAATATAAATTATGTTCTTGAGCCGACAAGGCTTCTAGGTTTATTAGCCAATTCATTAGGGTTTCTCTTGCTTCCCGGAGTCTTCTATTCTCGTCAGGTTCACATGTAGAGGTAAATACCTCCCGTAGCTACCATAATATTAACAAGTACATGATACAATTACTCCGAGTGAGCTATGGCATATAATATTTGCTCACATACATTACAAAGCACTACCAATCGTGAGCAAGATGGTGACAGGTTTACCAGAAATCCAAGTGAATGATGAAGGCATATGCAAGGGATGTGCACAAGGAAAGCACGTGAAGAAACCATTCCCAAGCAGTGATAACAAAGCCAAAGGAGCCCCAGACATCATCAATTCAGACGTTTGTAGACCGATGTCATCGACTTCACTTAACATGTATGTATACTATGTTTCATTTATTGATGATTTCTCATGTAAAACTTGGATTTATTTTTTGAAAGCTAAAAGTGAAGTATTCAACAAGTTCAAAGAATTCAAGGTACTTGTTGAAAATCTTTCTGAGAAGAAGATAGAGATATTAAGGTCATATAACATAGGAGAATTCACATCAGATGAATTCAAGGAATTATGCAAAGAAGTTGGGATTAAGAGGGAGCTCTCTACTCCCTACAATCCGCAACAGAATGGTGTGGCAGAAAGAAAGAACCGTACAATCATGGAAGTAGTAAAGGCCATGATTCATGACCAATATTTACCAATGCATATGTGGGAAGAAGCAACAAGGACCATAGTATATGTATAGAACAAAAGTCCCCACCGTGTACTTGGGAACAAGACACTAGAAGAAATGTTTATAGGTGAAAAGCCAGTCGTCAACCACCTGAGGATATTTGGTTGTCCAATGTATGTGCATGTCCCCAAGGACAAAAGATCGAAGTTGGACCCTTCAGGAAAGAAGGGTATATTTGTTGGATATAGTGAGATGCATACAGAGTCTACATCCTTAGTCACCGATAGATTGAGATTAGCAGAGATTTCACCTTCGATGAGGACGCAACTTTCAATAGATCAAGACAAAATAATTAAGATGAGATTCATGATGAGGAACTTGAAGCTCTTAGAGTTACAGATACAAATGCAGGTGATGATGTTGTACTAGAAGATCATGATATGGAAGAACCATAGAGACTTGTAGATTCATTTCGAGAGATGCATACTAAGAAGATAAGACTAGCTTGGGCTTGAGAAATTATTCAGGATGCAGAGAAGTATGGTGCTCCAGATGGATCCTTCAGAGAAAGAAAGAAACCACGACCATACTCTAGTTACGTGGAATTGTTAACCGACATTATTGATGTTGAGCCTACTATTTATGAAGAGGCATCAAAGAAGAAATAATGGAAGGATGACATGATCGAAGAGTACCAGTCCATTGTAAAGAATGATGTTTGGGATGTGGTTCCTAGACCGAAAGAGAAAACAATAGTAAGTTCTAAGTAGATTTACAAGACAAAGCATTCAACAGATGGCAGTGTTGAGAAGTACAAGGCAAGGTTTGTGGCACGTGGTTTCCCCACGAAAGAAGGAATAGATTATGAGGAGACATTTTCTCCTGTGGAGAGATACACTTTGAATGGAGTTGTACTTGCGATAACTGTAGTGATGAAGTGGAAGGTACACCTGTGGCTGTGAAGACAACTTTTCTAAACGATGTAATAGAAGAGGAAGTGTATGTGGAGCAACCGCAAGGTTTCGAGACACATGACAATCAGACACATGTGTGCAGATTGAAGAAAGCCTTGTACAGATTAAAGGAAACACCCAGGGCATGGTATGGGAGAATTGATAGTTTCCTTATGAGCTTGGTCTTTACCAAGAGTAAAGTAGATTCCAACATTTACTACAAGTTTGTTGATGGTGGACCAGTGATATTACTATTGTTTGTGGATGACCTATTTCTAGCAGGAGATGTGAAGCTCATCACTAAAAGTAAGAGGAAGCTAGCTATAAAATTCAAGATGAAATCCTGGGTATGATGCATTACTTCTTAGGTCTAGAGTTATGGAAAAAACCAAGTGACATTTTCCTTAACCAAGGAAAATATGCTATAGATATTCTGAAGAGATTCAAAATGATGGATTGCAAGTCCATGCCTACACCGATGGTGAAAAATATGAAGTTATTGAGTGATACATCTTTAGAGACAGTGGATGCCACCATGTATAGACAAATGATTGGTTCGTTGATGTACTTAATGAACACGAGGATAGATATATGTTTTGTAGTGAACACATTGAGTCAGTATATGGTGGAGCCAAGAGGTGTTCACTTGATTGCAAAAAAACATGTGATGAGGTACCTGAAGGGTACAATTGACTATGGACTCAGATATGCTTCATATAGTGAGATAATCCTGCAAGGATTTACCGATTCTGATTGGGCCGATAGTGTTGCATACTGGAAGGGTACATCTGGATGTTGCTTCAGTTTGGGATCAACTATGATCTCATGGTTTAGAAGGAAGCAGACGAGTGTGGTGCTCAGTACGATTGAGACAGAGTACATAGCAACGTGTTCAGCTAGCAACGAAGTAGTATGGATTTGGAAGTTGCTTGTAGGATTGTTTGATCTTGAGTTAGAGGTGACTTGTATATGGTGTGACAACTAAAGTTGTGTGACGTTAACAAAGAACCCAATGTTTCATGACAATTCCAAGCATATCGAGATCAGGTACCATTATATCAGAGATATGGTGCAGAAGGGAGCAATGAATATCCAGTATGTCGCTACAAATGAGCATATATCAAACATGTTGACCAAGCCTCTGTCGAGAGTGAAGTTTGTGTACTTCAGAGACAAGCTTGGTGTGGTACAAAAGGACTTCCCTAGTAAGAGGGAGTGATGAGGGAATGCCCGTGAATGAATACATGCAACAACATAAGCATGTGGCAGTGTTAGCGGGTATTCATTCACGGGCATGTTACTAACTGTGGCACTAGTCAACATGACCTCGCACAAGGTCAAAATATGATTTGAAAAGATCTTTTAAATGAAAATGGTTGAGTTATTAAGCATGTGTTGATTAACCAATTAGGGAGATTAATGAAAGAGGAAGAAATATGATAGCCACATAAACATATACAAATATGAAATAAAGCAAGAATAACAACAAACCATAGAACACCAAAGTGATAACGGAGTTCGACAATCTCGCCTACGTCTCCGGGCCTTTGTCTCAGTGGGTGAGGCTTTCTTATTTATGTTTGAAGATTTAAAAGTGCATCACAACAATGCCAAAAGGTTACAAAACTGATCTGGTCTTGTTCTACCATATCTCTAGAACCCAACAAAAGAAACGACACTGAAATCGGATGACCGAAGCTCCTAGAAATAGCCCGCAAATGTGCGCTCCTCAATAGCTTCCCTACATAAAAATGACTTTGGCTTGGAAAATCTTTAGCATAAACCTGCTCTGAATCTCCTTTCATGGCCTCAAGAAGCCCTGGTTTATATAGATTTGAAGTTGGTAACCATCTCCCAATTTCCCCCTAAGACCTGGCCTCAAAAAGGGCCCAATATCCCCCAATATTGGCCAAAAATCTCCAAAACTGCTTATAAAATCAATAAAAATCCATATCATATGGTTTAAAAACTACTCTTGCATATATTTGGTGCACAATGTCCTCTTTGTGATCCCCTGGTCATATTAGGGCGCCCCACGTGACCTCGCGCTGGCACTGGACCATTAGTCCCCCCGATATTGGCCCCTCTAGTCTCATGCATGGCCCATGTGGCCAAATCCCATACCTCCATGTGCTGCACAACGAACTAGCCCCCGACGGTTAGCCATGGTTCATCCCTTGGTTGGTGGGCTAGCTCGACCGACCAGGTCTAACCACTAAAACTCTGCGCCATGTGGTAGTACTCTCGATCACAAAGGATATGGTTCCACGCATCCAGGGCCGGGCCAATCGTTATTCAAGTGCGCTAAAGTTTAGACCACTGGTTACATTGAAGGGTTCTATGGATAGCGTTGGGGGTTGGGGCTAGACCCTATCCCTTTCTCCGCCCAACGACGAATTCAGGTAAGTTTAAATATATACTCTACCATGTACATAACAAGCACTAACGACAGATGGGTTGGTAGACCTGACCCTGCCAAGTCACTACTCCGTACGAGAGGTCGTGGGTTCAAAACCACCATGCTCCAACACTTTTGAAAAAACCAACGAACCAATCCATGGGTGCCATGTGGAAACCCATGTCTGGGCCACGTGGTACCACACCATTTTTCGAAAAAACATGCCACGTGTCGAACACTGAATGGTCCACTTGTCTGCCACCTGTACCTTCCATGCAAGCGCCACGTGTCGTATGGATTGTATGGACTTGTCACATCATCCGTACAGATGTGTTACGTGTCACCACTGCAAGGGTGACACATGTCACTCCCAAATTGGTCCACCTGTACTTTCCCAACACGCCATCTGTCCGTACACCCAGTCACCCTGCCACGTGTCACCTCCAGATGTTTCCACGTTAGTGCCAACTGTGTCTACCATGTCAGTTGTGCGACCTGTACCATCGGCTTCCACATGGCACTGTAAAGTCATCATTTTTTTCCCTGTTTGGCCAAATTAACAGATCGTGATATTAGGTGCATACGATGTCCATTTAAGCCCGTTCAAGTTGCTTTGGGTTCATATTGATGAGGTCTACGCACATGTCCATTTTGAAGCCATTATGAGAAATTTGAGTTTTAGGCCTTTCTAAGCCCCATCAAGCTCTTGGATCCAATTTTGGATCACACCTCCCCACTAAAGGACCTTTTGGTCCCACAAAAAGTTATTGACTAGTCATCAAGCACGGGATAGGCCACCCGACTTGTTCTCTGTCTTTGAACTCTGTCATGTGCACCTGTCTCATCAAGATCAATTGTAACACAATCATAATAACTGAAAACATATTGTTAGCCATTTTTACCCTGTCACATCTTACTGAATCCACTATCATCCATGTAGACAACATTACTAATTATAGCATAAAAAATATGACTACAAATGAGCTGATATGTTTGTAATATTTGCACAACATTAACTTATCTTGAAGCAAAGTGTGATTGATTTTCCATTCCACAATCATCTCGTGTTTTTTCTTAAGATTGATTACTTGATTTGAAAAAATTATAGGTGTATTTCTTGCTTGAGTTGACTTTCTTAATTGCTCCATTGTTTGAAGAGTTTTATTTGCCTTTAAATGATGAGCATGAACCACATATTCTTGACTTGCTTGGGTTAAATGATATTGATTCTTTTCCCTGTAGAAGATTGATTTACGCTCATACAAGTATGGATTTCCTAAGACCATTCCACATTCACTTAATGCCACCACATCACATATTACCTCATCCACAAACTTAGATGAAATTGCAAATTTTAATGTGCACTTCTTTGTTATGTACAACTGATGATTGTTGCTTATCCATTTAAGTGTGTAAGGAATATGATGTATCTGTGTTTTTAATCCCAATTTCTTAACCAATTCCTATGAAATTAAGTTAGATTGAGATCCATTATCTATCAATGTGTCAACCTTAGTGTGCCTCATGATGACCCTAATGTGAAACAAGTTACTTCTACAATCAAATCCTTCACCAATTTTACCTGTCATACCAACCAATGAGACTTTAGATTCATCACCTGAATCTGATCCCAAGTCCATGGGTCATGTTGTTGCCGCAATTTTTTGCCTCCCTTTATTTTACTTGAACCACTTCGGTTTCTTCTCAGGATGCAATTGCCAACAACGGTCCTCATCATGCCCCTCTTTCTTGCAATGCTTGCAAGAGGGCTTCTCTTCCTTTCTTGCCACTGGATTTTCCTTCTTTCCATTCCACTTCCTTTTTTCCTCTTTCCTTGAAGATGATTCCCATGATACACCAACACCTGTTTTCACTGCTTCAATGTATGTAGCTTGAACAAAAACCTTATCAAGATTAGTAGGTCCAACCATGAATACAATGTTTCGAATATGTGCAGGTAAACCTTTTATATACTTCATAAGAGTTTATTGGGTATGTAAAGGAATATCTAATATCAATGTCATTTTACGAAAGCCATCTGTGTATTCTTGCACTGTTTGTCATTTTCTTAGTTTTAAAGCTTGCCATTCAATTAACGCTTTCTATTTATAACCCAAATGATAGAATTTCTTTGTAAGTGCATAAATAAAACTTTGCCATGATGGAAATACATTACCCACTTGTTGTGTGCTATTTTGCAACTTGCTTTGCCACCAGACGAGTGTTGTGCTTGCAAGTCTAAGTGATGCCAACTTGATCTGAGTTGCCTCATCCTTGATCTGTTGCACACTCCAATAAACCTCCATATGTCTGACCCAATTTTCAAGTCTCTCTGCATTAACTTCACCATCATACATGGGTAATTCGAATTTAACATCAAATTTTAATAAAGACATTTCATTCTTATGTTTATGGACATATTTCTTGGCATTGAATTTAGAACTTGAACTTGAAGAAGAAGGAGAAGAAGGAGGTGAAGATGGAGGTGAAGGAGGAATTTGAGGAGGATCCTCTCCTTCTTCACTTTTTCCCTTTGAAGATTCACCTAGATTCGGTCTCTTCCCTTCCAAGTAATCCTCATACAAAACCTTCATCATCTCCGACATGGCGAGAAAGTTTTTCAAAACTCTTTCTCATCTTGAGAAAGTCCTTCTTCCGATGCCATATTCTTGCTTTGAGAAGTTCTCTTTCTCAATCTAATCAATGGATTCTCTTCAACAAGCTCGCCTTCACCACGATGTATTTTTTCCCTGGTTAACATGCAAAACTCAAATCCAAACGTCAACTAGCTCTGATACCACTTGATCCAAAAAGATCTTTTAAATGACAATGGTTGAGTTATTAAGAACATGTTGATTAACCAATTAGGGAGCTGAATGGAAGAGGAAGAAATATGACAGCCACATAAACATATACAGATCTGAAATAAAGCAATAAGAACAACAAACCATAGAACACCAAAGTGATAATGGAGTTCGACAATCTCACCTACATCTTCGAGCCTTTGTCTTAGTGGGTGAGGCTTTCTTATTTATGTTCGAAGCTTTAAAAGTACATTACATCAGTGACAAAAGGTTACAAAACTGAACTAGTCTTGTTCTACTGGATCTCTAGAACCCAACAAAAGAAACGACACTGAAATCGGAAGAACGAAGCTTCAAACAATGGCCGACAAAGGTGCACTCCTCAATAGCTTCCCTACATAAAAATGACTTTGGATTGGAAAATATTTAGCATAAACCTTCTCTGAGTCTCCTTTCATGGCTTCAAGAAGCCCTGGTTTATATAGATCTGAAGTTGGTAACCATCTCCCAACTTCCCCCCAAGATCTGGCCTAAAAAAGGGCCCAATATCCCCCAATATTGACCAAAAATCTCCAAAACTGCTTATAAAATAAAATAAAATCGATATCATATGGTTTAAAAACCACTTTTGCATATATTTGGTGTGCAACCCCCTCTTTGTGAGCCCCTGGTCATATTAGGGTGCTCCGTGTGACCTCGCGCTGGCACTGGACAGTTAGTCCCCCTGCTCTCAGCCCCTCTAGTTGCATGCACGGCCCATGTGGCCAAACCCCATACCTCCACGCGCTGCACAACAAAATATCCCCCGAAGGTTAAGCACGGTTCAACCCTTGGTCGACGGGCTAGCTTGATTGACCAGGGAGAAACACTAAAACTCTGCGCGATGTGGTAGTACTCCCAATCACAAAGGATATGGTTCCATGCATCCAGGGCTGGGCCAATCGTTATTCAAGCGTACTGAAGTTTAGATCATTGGTTACATTGAAGGGTTATATGGATATCACCGGGGGTTGGGGCTAGACCCCAGCCCTTTCTCCTCCCAACGACGAATTCAAGTATGTTTAAATATATACTCCACCGTGTACATAACAAGCACCAACAACAGGCGAGTTGGTAGACCTGACCCTGCCAAGTCACTACTCCGTACAAGAGGTTGTGAGTTCAAAACCACTGTGTTCCCACACTTTTGCAAAAACCAATGAACCAATCCATGGGTGCCACATGGCAACCCATGTCTGGGACATGTGGCACCACGCCATTTTCCGAAAACATGCCACATGTTTAATGCTGAATGGTCCACTTGTCTGCCACCTGTACCTTCCATGCAAGCACCACGTGTCATACGGATTGTATGGACCTACCACATCATCTGTATGGATGTGCCACGTGTCACCACTGCAAGGGTGACACATGTCACTCCCAGATTGGTCTACATGTCCCTGCCCAACACGTCATTCGTCTGTACTCCCAGTCACCTTGCCACGTGTCACCTCCATATGTTGCCATGTTAGCACCAACTATGTTTGCCACGTCAGTTGTATGATCGTACGTCATGTACAGTCATCTGCCACGTGGCACTGTACAGATTGTATAGTCATCATTTTTTTGCCTATTTGGCCAAATGAACAGATCATGATCTCAGGAGCATACGATGTTTGTTTGAGCTTGTTCGAGTTGTGTTGGGTTTGTATCGATGAGTTCTATTCACATGTCCGTTTTGAAGCCATTCTGAGAACTTTTATTTTTAGGCCTTTCTGAGCCCCATCAAGCTCCTGGATCCAATTCTGGATCAACAGGTGTCGAGCCTTTGGGGCTGACGAGTTTCCCAACTTTTTAAGATGGAGGGCCAACTTGTGTGGTTGGAGGTGTTTCCTATCCTTGGGCTAGATGGGTAGTGTGTGCGCAGTACATCGCCTAATCCTTGTGATTAGATGCCTGGTCAATGTGGACCGGTTTCTTGGTGTTCCAACCAAAGGTTACTAGTTCTTTATGAACTAGATGCCAGATTTTGGGTGAGCTAAAGAGTTACTAGTTATTTATGAACTAGATGCCAGATTTTGTGTGATCTGGTGAGTTACTAGTTCTTTATGAACTAGATGTCAGATTCTGTGTGAGCTGACGAGTTACTAGTTCCTTATGAACTAGATGCCAGATTATGTGTGAGATGACGAGTTACTAGTTCTTTATGAACCAGATGTCAGATTCTGTGAACTAGATGCCATATTTTGTGTGAGCTGACGAGTTACTAGTTCTTTATGAACTAGATGCCATATTTTGTGTGAGCTAATGAGTTATTCGTTATTTATGAACTAGATGCGAGATTTTGTGTGAGTTGGAAAGTTGAAGCCCCGTGATGAAATAAATCCCAGAAGAATGATGATGCCATGGATGTTGACGTGGTTACAAAACTTCTTCAATAAAGATTTGTGGAAATTCAACAAGTCAATGGTCAAGTGTACAGAAGTGCAAAAGCAGTTGTGATGATCATGCCAAAAGAATACCTTTCGTGTTAAGAGGGAGTGTTGAAGTTTGAGTAGCTTCGGAATATATTCTTATTATATCAATATTTTATTACACCAATTCAAAACCCTAAAGAATATTATTACAATGTATTTGTAAAGTTATCCCTATTGTGCCTCTGTAAAATTTGGCCCTATTGTGCCTTTGTAAAAGTAAATTGTAAATTAGAAAGGGTAAAGTGTACAAGTCGGCCTTGACCTAATTCTGGGTGTCTCAACTTGTATTTATATGAGGCTAGGTGCCTCACTTGTAGAACACACAACAAAATCTCTCTCAGACAAAGAAAAGTGTGCAATTTCGAGGAGGAGACACAACTACAAAGGAAGGGTGTTCTGGTAAAGAGTTTTGGTTATCTCTTGGAAGACTATGTTGGTCTAGTGGCATGCTACCCTATTTTGGTTAGGGTTTCTGGTCTATCTTCTGATTATCTTCTATTTGGTGAGATCTCTCTTGAGAGAGACACTGTACTTGTTGACAAATCTGTATTGAAGAAGCTTTGTTGGGTTTTCTCCCCAAGAGGGTTTCCTAGGATAAATCTTGTCTATATTGTGGATGTCTTTCTTTCAGTGATTCGTATGCATGCAATTATTGATTTAATAGTTAAAAGTTAAAGAATACTAAATACACTTAACTTCTTAAGAGACAATTTAACACTCCTAAGATGTCATGATCCCTCACAAATCCACATGACTTTCTTAATAAATCCTCATGCCCTGCTTAAGATGATTCATTACCTCTTCAAAATCCTATGCTTCAACAAATGGAGAGGTTATCCCTTTCTGGAAGCCACACAAATCCCTGAATGTGCCAACGAAATTCCCAACGCCCCACAACCTCCTCAAATGCCTACGATCTCCATAAAAGACAAATCATCCCTCCAAGAAATCTCACAAACCTCCAAGCAAATCACTGCACCAAGGATTGAAGACAAACCTCGATATGAATCTCCAATGGAAACCTTGAATAGATTTCCCTCTTGTCTAGCTAGGGTGGATTTTTCACCACCGAAACCAAACCAACAATGGAAGAGTTTTTCCAAAACCCCAACAAAAACCTTGGCTCCAAGAGCATTCCAAATAAGAAATTAGATCATAATGAAGAAGGTGAAGTGCTACCCTTCCTTTATACTTCTCCGAACCCCTTCTAGATCTTTCCTCCTTTGAACAAATCCACAATATCTTTATTTACCTTTTTAAATTTTCATTTAAATATTAAAAATCACTTTATAACCCCTTTTTAATTCCAGAAAATGACTATTGTAAGTCATTCCCCGATGCCATAATTTCCTTTCTCATCATCCCAACCTTTATATATTTTTTTCCCGATTCCAACGAGCTATTACATGAAGGTGTTCTCTCCAACAATATGACCCAAATAACACCTTTAATGCATTTAATTAATTTATACTCAATAATACCCTTAATTTACAGGAAATGTCGGAATGCCATAGAACTAAGAACAAACTATGCATGAGTGATATTGATGATGAAATAATATGAATGGACTAGGTTGGGCCTCATATACCTCCTCCAATTCTCCTGGTCCCATTGTTAACCTCCATTTACCCTTCTGGCTAGGTTGACATAAACCCATTATAGGTTGACATAAACCCATTAGGTCACCTCCAACTTTAAAGCAAGGGAATCTAAAAATGGGGACATTACAGTCCTCCCTTCCCAAATATTGCTTGTCCTCAAGAAACTCCAAAAAAACCTACGCTCCATGTAATATGTGAAGCATCCTTTTCTCAAGGCATGGTCTGGTAAGGTACTGACATAAGAGGCCTCCTGAAAACTGCCAACAAGTAAAGAAACTCAGTGTTGCAACAACTCAATCAATCCCTCCAGGCACTGATATGTTATGGAAACAATCTCATGAAAGAAAAAACTAGCTCTCGCCTATGTGTCAGTTGTTGAACCATCTAATATTGAAATGTCAGGGTCCCAAGCTAATCTTAGAAACCACTATGTTGACGCTGCACCACTCTGATCATGACCATATGATCCTCGTGTCTAGTTTGCATCCTCCTCTCTTGGAACTCCAAGCTGAAATACCAGTAATGGCTGAACCTACCACTAGGAATAATAGTCTACATAGGCCTCCAGGTGAAGTCACGACATGCAAATCCACTTCCATACTCGATCACAAATGTCATAGAAGGAAGTCTATCTCGACCACTGAAAATAACTTCGAGCTACTCATGGATTCTAAACATCTCTCCACTAGATGGCTCTGTCACTTGTGCTTCCTCATGCTCTAAATAAATCGTCAGGAAGTGTGTGAACTCCACTAACTAGACAAGTGTTGTAGACACACTATTTTCCCACTGTGCCCTCAGTATACTTGCGATGCAATATATCAACATGCTCTCCCACTCTTTCCCATAAGTGTCCAAAGATTGCATCAATCCTCTGTGATGATTATGTCTCGATATGATCTGCAGACAATTTGTACACTCCCCCATATCTCCCAACACATCGCCCATAAATCCCCTCCATGCGAACCTCTCTCGGGCCTTCCTAGATGATGCAAAACACTCTCTTCTCATAACATTGATTTGCAATGTGATAATACAATAATCCACCTGATTGACCCTGATAAGCTAGGCGATCATAAGCTGCATAAACTTGATCAACTCCTTAGAAGACCACTCCTCCAAGCGATCAATCCTAAGCATCCCAAGAGTAAACTCCAGAAAGAGAAAACATGTCATATCATCTGTATCAGGTGCCGATTTGTCAAACATTGCAGTCCCAAGGTCCCAAGCTAAAATCCACAAGGAACCATCATGCTCAAACTAGGCTCTCTTTTTTTGGATCCCCAAATTGAGATCCCCGAAAGGATTGCATTCACTATCTTGGATCATGTCTCTCCCATGCATCTCAGTGAAGTCAAAGTCTGCCAACCCACAGATAGAATCGATCCTAGGTATCGTGAGGGAGAATCTACCTCACCATATAGAAAAAATCTAAACAACTTCTCTCACAATATCCCCACAATGACGCAAACCAATCATTGGCATGACCCTGTTGATCAACCCCGTCATCTAAAGCAGTCTATCACTCTTATGAATGCTAATATCCCACCTCCAAATTGGAAGTCCACCACTCCCAATGCCTGCTAAAATCTTTGTGAACCAATCCAGCAAAATCTAGATCTCATCCTGTGTACTTCGAGCACTGATCACATGGTCCAAATGAAGGAACTCTATCATGGCCACAATCCCACATGTCTCATCCCACTGACGCAAGTGGAACTCCCATATCAAGTTGTATATAATGAGGGCATCAAATAACAACAAAAAAATCCTCTGCCATTGTTTGCAAGACTAGAAAATGACTAGTGCATTGGTCTATCCCAAGGGCATGACCAATAAATCATAATGAAGTTTGGAAGCAGACCTATGACTCTCTTGCTCCCTGGCCCTGATCTGACGATACCCTTGATGAAGATCAATCATCGAGGGATATGCTGCTCTCTGAGGCTCACCCATCCACTCACTGATCTTGGGCAACCTCAACTCAATGGTATGATCGAGGACTATATCAGGAGGTCTCCCTGGCAGAAACAAACCACAAATATACTATACAATACCACGTGCCAATGAACACCCCTGCATATTGTTGGCTATCACTGGATCGTTTTGTACCATTATGTATCTTGTAGGCGCTATTGTATCCACCACTCTACTGAGGTTGCATGAACCTGTATCCCATAGTGTGCCCATGTCTATCATATACCTTTCCACCTAATCTATGGATGCATATAATTCCTTATGGGTTGGTCAACAAAGAATTTGCTCAACTCTCTCCTCTATGGCTAAGTCTTGAGCCTTTAGCAGGCCCTCCAAAAGAAATGGCTCATGATCCCCATAATGCAAAACATGGGCATAGTCAAAACCCACTGCGTCATACCTCTCCTCAAGAACCTGCAACTCTGAATACTCCTCGTATGTGATCGTCTAAAAAATATCCTCCCTCAAATCACGAATTCCAAAGATAATGGAGTCTATGTTGATGAAGAGTGTACCAAACTCAACTGGTAACAAAGATCCTCAACCTCCCTTTCCTTGTCCTCCGCGAACTTGAGAGAAAGGTCCCTATCCACGAACAACTGCAAGTAATCTAATTTCATCTTCTCTATTGATTCTTTGATGATGTGTAACATAGTACTAGTGACTCCATTTACAACTCCTCTTTGTCCCTCCTCCATCTGAGTTTTCCACATAAGATTTTCAATGAATCTACGAGTACCATCTTCCTTGTCAATACACGTGCAATATGATCCTTCGTGACCAATAATTGGTCCTTCAAGTCTTGTGTTGTTGAAGACCTTTCTTCATATTCATCATAGTGGCATGGGTTGTCCCACCATTGATTTTATGTTTTTTAGTCCACTGTAATAATACCACCCTCATCATCAACGTCATACACTGAGAAAGATGTTGGGTCCTCAACAACAGTTGATTGGGACATTTCCTCATATTTTTATAATTTGAAAACTTCATCATAGGTATATCCCTCCAACACATTAGTGTCATCGGCCTCATCGGTTAGATCTAATGGTGTATCATAGGTTATTGTTTGTCCTTCCTCTATGTACCCATCTTCGACAAGGTTAGACACATGCTCCTCCACCTGTCCTTATGCTCATTTCTCATCCATTTTTTCCATATGATTTTCAAGGAATCCTCATTTAGATCCTTGGACCAACTTCCATACTTGAGAGTGTAATAGCCTTGAAAGGATAAGGCTGCACAAATCTCCTCACCCAATGCTAGATACTCCTGGTAGTAAGGCATGTATGTAATTGTTGCTAGTTGTATCCTAAGTTCGAGATTTTTCCTCAACCTCTTAAGTCACTCCATCACTGGAATTGAAGGGTATGCGTTTTGGTCACTTAATGGAAACAATATGAAAATTCCATGTATGTAAAAATCTGAAATAATTCCTCATTGATTTTCCCTTCAAGATGGCAAGAAAACCAACTCTGATACCACTGTAATATCCCCAACAATGGACAAGCTAGAATATTGTGTTTGTTGTCCAAATGTATTGTTTATGGTTATGTGCCTTTGTCAAATACTTTGCATTACCTTTGTTTTATGATATAAACTCATTTAAAACTTTTTGCAAACACTTTGCATGTATTTCTCTTATAGAAATTTCGTCAAACATATGGCATGCAAATTAAGTACACCAAAAATAGAAGAGAAATATGTGGTATTTTTATTATGAATGGAGATCAGAATACAACAAAACAAGTCTCTAATGGATGCTATGACAACTTTAATATATTAATTAGAACACCCACCCAATATTCAAACCCAAACCTGGAGTGATACCACAATCTCCTCTAATGGATGGTGCCTCCCTCCCCATCTATAGAAAGGATGCTGCCAAACCTTAGAAGACGGTTCCAACCTACTCTAAGGGTTATCCAAGCCACCCACAATCCTCTCCTAGAAAATTGGTCCTCCTCCAATCCTCACGGATCCTTCAAAACCAATCGAACCTGCATAAAATCCTCTCTTCTAGCTCTAGAAACCCTATGACCATGTAAGCAATGGATCGACCATTCTCAGGGAACCTCAATGGCCTCCTAAGATGCCATGATCCATCACAAATCCACATGGCTTGCTTAGTAAACCCTCATGGATTGCTTAATATGGCTCGTTTCCTCTTCAAAGCCATACACTTCAAAAAATGGTGAGGTCATCCCTTTTTGGTAGCCATACAAATCCCTCAATGTGCCAACGAACCTCCCAACTCCCTACGACCTCCTCAAATGACTACGGCTTGCTAAAAAGACAATTTGATCCTCCAGGAAAGTCCATAAACCTCCAAGCAAATCACTACAGAAAGGATTGAAGACAAACCTTGATATGAAGCTCCAATGGAAACCCTAGATGGATTTCCCTTTTGTCTAGCTACGGTGGATGTTGCACCACCGAAACCAAACCAATAGTGGAAGGGTTTTGCCAAAACCCCAACAAAAACCTTGGCTCCAAGAGCACTCCAAATAAGAAACCAAATCACAATGAGGAAGGTGAAGTGCTACTCTTCCTTTATAATTCTCTGAACCCCTTCTATATCTTTCCTTCTTTGACCAAATCCACAAGACCTTTATTTCCATTTTTTAATTTTCATTTAAAGATTAAAAATCACTTTATACCCATTTTTAATGCCGAAAAGTGATTACTTGGCTTGAAAATCATTCCCAAACGCCAGAAGTTCCTTTCTCATCATCCCAACCTTCAAATATTTTTGTCTCGATTCCAATGAGCTATTACACGAAGGTGTTCCCTCTAACAATATGACCCAAATAACACCTTTGTTGCACTTAATTAATTTATACTCAATAATACCCTTAATTTAGGGGAATCATTGGAATGCCACAAAACCAAGAAAACAATATGTGGAAGTGATCCTGATGATGAAATAAGGTGAAAGGACTAGGTTTGGCCTCATATAACTCCTCCAATTCACGTGGGCCCAATGTTAACCTCCATTTACCCCTCTGGTTAGGCTGACATAAACCCATAAGGTAGCCTCCAACTGTAAAACAGGGGAATCCAAAAATGGGGACATTACAGAGACCAATAGAAACATAGGAAAAATGCTTGGGGATTATAACACTACCTTCATTTCATTGATTCCTAAAGAGCAAAATATGACATATTTTGAAAATTTTCGACTAATACCCTTATGCAATTGTATTTAAAAAATCATCTCAAAAGTCATTTCCATGAGACTAAAAAGGGTATTATAAAAAAAATCTCAGGAGAGCAGTTAGTGTTTTTGAAAGGAAGAAAAATCCATGAGCCCATTGAGATAGCACTTGAAAGCATACACTTGATCAAGACCAGAAATCAAAGATAATGGTAATAAAAGTGGACCTCTCCAAATCCCATGACAAGGTAAGTTGGCTTTATTTGAGACTAATTCTCATTCACTTGGGATCTCATCATCAATTTGTGGTATGGATGATGAGTTCCATTACCTCTATGTCCTTTTCCATCCTAATCAATGGGGTAACATCCCCTTTCTTCAGAGCAAGCATGGGTATTAGACAAGGATGCCCCCTTTTCCCTCCACTTTTCCTTCAAATAGATGAAGGCTTGAGTAGAATTTTGAAAGGGGCATCATACAATGGTAGTTTCAAATGGATTTTCTTTGGTCCTGCATGAAATGTCACACAACTCTTGTTTGTGGACGATATTCTAATTTTCCATGAAGGTTCTAGAAGGATAGTTGAGAAGTTCAAAAATATTCTAGACTTGTTCTGTAAAGCTATTGGTATGAGCCTTGACAAATCCAATTTTTCCATGTGGGACATATCTGAGCAAGAGTAGGGATTATTCTCCCATTTGTTTTCTTACTAGGTGATATATTTAGATTAGGTTTTAAAGTATTTGGGCTTCCATTTGAAACATAACCTGTATGAAAAAGGTGAATGGCAATGGTTGATTTCCAAAGGATAAAATAAGATAAATCATTGGTGCAATCGATGGCTCTCAAGAGGGGATAGGTTGGTTCTTGTTAAATTTGTACTGGAAGCAATACCAATATACTATATTTCATTGGTTTGGGTTCCAAAATGTGTGTTAGAGACAATTAGGAAACCATGATGTAAATTTATCTAGTCAGGAGATTGAAGAAAAAAAAGACTTGTACTTGTATCTTGGAAAAAAATGGTTGTTCCAAAAGAAAATGGAGGATGGGGCCTAAAAATCCCCTTCCTCTTCTCCAAGTCTCTAGCTACAAAAAATGTATGGATGCTAGTACAAGGAAAAGGCCAATGGGCCCAGGTAATTAGATGCAAGTACTTTTACCCAACCATAGTAGAGGATTAATTTAGGAACCCTGTGAAGCATGTGCATGATGCCTTAATCATATAGATATATGTGAACTTAGCTTTCCATTTGGTTGGTAATTGGTTGATTTGGAAGGTGGGAAAATGGGATAATTATAAATTGGGCTTGCTCCATGGATAGGCAAAAAGTCCATACATGGATTACCTCCTAAGATAACATACGAGCTCTGAAATAATTTTTTTTCTTTCTCTAAGACATATTGTGAATTGGGAGAGGTCTACAAATTGGCAATAATAATGGCTCACCTGGGATGAGGTTGGATTGGGAGAAGATCATGCTGAAGTTTGAAAGGAATATATCGAAACATTAAAAGATAACAATGCCAAAATAATGGAAGATGATGACCATTTGTTATGTTTCCTCAACCTTTCTAGGGCATATGAGCCCAAACTAGGCTACAAATCACTTGTAGAGGAAGGCTTGGAAGAGCAACTGATTTGGTGGTGGAGAATCATATGGAAGCTAAGGCATCCCTCCAAAAATAAAATTATCATGTGGCTATTTTTAAATAACAAGGATCCTACTTGGGAGGTGCTACAGAATAAAAAAATTTTAACCCATGTTGGTGTAGCTTATGTTAACACGTAGATAAAACTTTATAGATCACTTATTTCTGACTTGTTCCTTTTCAAAGGAAGTTTAGAAAAAAGTGGAAAGCATGACATGGTTAAGGAATGTATGGGAAGGAGGAAATGATGAAGAAGCATTTAGGTCTTGGTATACCAACAAGGAAACAAATAATTTTAGAGCTCTTCCACTCAATATAGCTTGGGGAGTATGGCTCACTAAAAACCTGAAGCTATTTGAAGGAAATGAGACTTTTCCTCTCAAATGTGCAATATAGTCTCTAAATATTTTAAATTCTTACCCACAAGTTGAGGAAAACAAAAATATAGGTTATGCAAGAAAAAACAATCAATAAGGACAATCCTTGGGCATACCTCGATGGTGCCTCTCAAGGAAATCCTCCAAAAGGAGGTTCAAAATGAATCTTGTATCTCTCCTCCAATCATAGTATATCTTTCAAAGTTGGGCTAGGATAGGAAACTAATAATCATTGTGAATTGATGGCTATCAAATTAACAGTCCAACTGGCCCAAGAATATGGTGTTTCACATCTACAAATTTTTGGGGATTCACTTCTGGTTATCCAATGGTTATGAAAGGAAGATTCACTCATAAACTTCATTTTGCAACCTTTATGTGATGATATAAAATCTCAAATGATATCTTTCTCACACATCTCCTTGTCTCATATATACATTGAAAAGAACATGGTAGCAGATGGCCTTTCAAAAGAGGGATTGGGACTGGAATTTGGCTCTTGGATCATATCCATCCTTTAGGATGGGCATACAAATGAATTCACTCATGCACCATGGCTATAATGATATATATTTATGTTTTATAGGTATTGGATACTTTTCAATTTTTGCTTTTTGAAATATGTAACTTTATGTCCTTTTTAAGTCGAGGAACAACTATATTTTTTGATGATACAATTCATTGATTTCTATTAGAAAGACATGCATGCAAAGTTGTTGCTCCATCTGGATGTTGAGCACTTTTTTTAATGCCTTGAGACATTTGACAATGTTATTTTGTTTTGATAAATACAATAACATATTTTTTTCCTTGGAAAAAAAACAACTATAGCATCTTAGACATTAACTATTGAAAACATGAATTCCAAAGATAAATCCAAATGTAACCCACTCGGATAACAACTATAGAAGAATGAACTTACCTTGGTGGGACTAGTTTGAAAATTTACTATTATCTTTCTTATTGAAATCCAAACTCATCATCGACAATTTCAAAAGAAGTACTAGATACTTCATTTTATTAAGGTCATGGTAAACGATGGCCAATTATAAAAAGCATGAAATTAGCAATAGAGAGACATAACCTCCAAATATTATATCATTGAAAACATGAAGTCTAAAGAAAATCCAACTTTATGATTCACTTTTCATAAAGTGATGTTAAATAATTTGTCTCAAAAACTCTTGGAAGGGTTTATTACTTCAATCATAACAACACGAGTTCTGGTTCTCTACCTCCAAATGTCTCAACTAATTATGAACATAGTGGCCTTATGTGAAATAGTTACTGAGAAACTTTTCTTTGGTTGGATAGACGACAAATTGGGATGAAAGAAAGTCTATGGAATAATGTTCATTCCCATGGCCATTACTTCCATAGCATCTGGGATTTTGTTTGATAGGACAACCAAATCTGTAATGGCCACACTCTACTTTTTCAGATGTTGGCTCAACTAGAACATTGGGGGAGATTATACTTTATCCACCACCATTATGTTTGAGTATGCCAACAAGAAAACCCGAGGGGCAATCATCACAATGATGTTTTCATGGTGGGAGTAGGTGTTGATATCTTTTCCTATTAGGGACAAGATTCAAACTCCTAGGGTATTCTTAAAGAAGTTATCAAATTTTCCTCTACATTTTTATAGAGGTGGTACTTCTCTTCCTCACTTAGATTTTCAATATACTTATTTCAAACAATAGGCTTAAACATTCTTATCATTTACACTTGTGAGTGGACCAGGTGGTAAAGTAACCTAATATGTATCAAATAAATTATAGTACAAAGATAATAACCTGACATAAACATAATAGCTACATCCATTCCATTACATCCATTCACTCAAGTAACGAGATAACAATATTTGAAGCAAGACTCGTATACATAAAATAAGATTGATGGCCTAGAAATTCAAAAAGATTTAAATGATTTCATTCATTTGAAATTATAAGATTCATAGGAGAAAAATTCACGATATCTCATGCTTATACAAAGTCTGAAACCACAAATGTTAAGAGCTCATGGAATAGTTCTATGCGAGAGTCAAAAAATAATATTACAAATTGATGATTAAGTTTGAATCAAGTGCTTTCCTATCGCAAAACACAATGTTCCCGATACATAAATGATTAAAATAAATGCATTCATACAAATGGATTGGGATGGGGCTCCCATGGACCAAATAAAATAGTAGTGGTAACCTAGAAGAAAATTAGAAATGCACTCAGAGATAAGCTTTATAAATGAAAAAACACCGATAAAGTTGGATGATCAAAGACTGGGATGAAAGAAGGGAAATTCTTTAAAAGGAAATGCACTCACAAAATAGCTGAGGAATAGTGGATGGATGGATCTCTCTCTCTCTCTCTCTCTCTCTCTCTCTCTCTCTCTCTCTTTGTGATGATATTATTTTGGCATCGGGGTCTTCACATATATATATCTGGGTCTTCAAACCTTCTTGGTATAATTGATTCTTGGTAGTTATATTGGATTAACTATTTGTGTTAATGATCTTTTGAGCCACTCTTCAATGTACTCCATCAAAAGAACCATGATGCCTTGCTTAACCCCAATGGAGACTATTTCTCCTTCCAATTCTTTGAATTCAAAGAACCATTGTTTAATTGATGCCAGGTGGTCTTCATTACCATTCACGAAAGTAACTAACAACCACTTAATTTCTTCTTATGGAAAATCAACGAGGTTCTCAAACTAACTGGTCCATGAATATTTAATTATGCTCAATTCTATCTCCAATTTCTCCTTAGGTATAGGCATAGACTCTCTTACTAGTTGTGGGCCCTTAAAATCTTTAAAAATTTCAAGTGCTTCAAGGAATGCGTTGCTTCTTTTGTCATTAATCTTTGTACAATTGGAAATTGAATCTCATAGCATTTGAATTCTTGCTAGCCAACCTGCTTTCACTTGTTTTATTCTATAGTTTGAAGGTAAATCTTGTTGATTTCTATGGAAATCACTTAAAATTGACACATGTGCAACAAAATACTTAAGGCATTTTTATAAAAAAGTTCATCATGTTCCAAGTCTTTTTGCAAATATTCCATAAAGGTGGTAATCCATTGTGATAGGTTCCTCAAACTTGTACACTTCCCATGTTTCTGAAATAATATCAAATTGCTTATTGATGTTTTTTGTGACATATAATTTTACTCCACTTAGAAACTTGGTGGTCTTTCTTACCCTTGTTGATGTCCCTGATGTACTATAAGGAATTTGATCTAGAGAAACAATAGCTAATGGTTCCACAAACACAAGTTTAGGACTCAATGTGTCCTCAAGTTCACTTATTCTTATTTTTAATTTAATATTGTCTAACTCCTGCTCTGAAATAGAGTGAGCAAGAGAATCTCTAGGGGTGATATGCAATTTACGGAGTCTCGAGGGTTCGACTCCTGAAACTTCCATTTCTAAATTCCATTTTTGAGTTACTTTCTTATTCTTAATGTGGACCTTTTATATATGCAATTTTCTTTCTTCCTTATTATATTGGGTATTATGCAGTGTTAAAGATTGATCTTAAAAAACAATTGGTCCGTCCTGGGAAAACTCCTCTACTATACTCCGACTTTCAACCATTCATAATGCTACCCCTTCGGGTACAATGTCATTGTCGACTTCCATATCCACAATATCTCTACGTCCTCCAGAATTCTGAAAACCTTTCTTACTTGAGATTCTCTTTCTCTTAGGCTGTGAAACAACATGCGTCTTTTCAATGTTATCATGAAGGGGATTATCTTCATCATCTCCTCTAACATGTCCTTCATTATTCTCTTCTCTACTTATAGTTGATTCTTGTTTCTTGTGTGTAGAGGTGGAACTCCTACGTGGATGTGGGGCATAAGAAGATTGCACATTAGTTGCACTTTTCCTTCTTTGCCTTGTTCTGGTTTGTTGACGTTGAGTATTTGAACTAATATCAGTGGAAAAGTCATCGTTGCATATTTTATTTTCTTTATTCTTAGGATTATTTGGATCATTGTCATCAATTCCTTTTGCAATCCTTGTGAAAAGGTTTATATACCTCATCAACACAAAATGTATAGAAGATAACCCTTTAGGGTCAAAAACTTGGAGGGGTTTTGATTCCTTGAGGTTAAATACATTAAGCATTTTATAAACTTATATTAAATGGGAGGAACTTCTTATTGTCACATTGGCCACATTAAAGGGCAGGGAAATGAATTGTCTCTTTCTTTTTTGATAAAAAAACAATGGACCATGTTTTGTATTGTCTATAGACTTTGGCAACAAAATACCGATCACAAACAAATGTAGGGATAAGAAATGGGCTTCCCTCATATCCATACAAGATATATCAATGGTTGAAAGGTCAACTAACATTTTTGTTGATGGAACCATGAATTCCTTCAACAAATTCACCCCACTACCCTGGGAATCTAGGAAAGAATCAACGTCTGGAAGCTTGAGACTTCTATTGGAGTCAAGAAGTTAGAGCATCTTTTTAAAAAATTTGGGAGTTAGAAAGACCTGGTTCTTTCCTTCCATTACTACTTGAATCGTTCTACTTTTTGAATCAAACCTGTAGGAACATTAGGAAACCAACTCCTCGAAGTCAAACAATTCGGGCATGCAACCAACATTCACTAGGCCGATCGTCCAAATTTTGTTCTTAATATTTTTCTAAGGAGTCAGACTTAAGAACAATTGATATGCAACTAACCAATGGAAGCCTTTGTCTTGGCACGCAAGGGAATTGACAATATCTCCACAAAAATGATATTTTCTTCTTCTATTTTCCATGCTTCTTATTCTTCCAACGCATTTTGATATACGTGACACTACTACTTATGAATTAAGGAGCTCAGGTTGTTTAAAGGATAAGTCCATGAACAAAATTTAATAAATGTCCCTTCATCATGTACAACTTCCCTCATGACATGCACAAACCATAAATGGAAGTTATTTTGAAAAGCAAGTGCTTCATGGGAAAACGGGACAATTAATCCACATTAACCCCATATTACCACCTTTTTCCTTGTAAAACAAAACTCATTAATGAATCATAAATGACCCTTGAAAAGTGTGTAAGGTGCATGATAATCCGATGAGAACTTCACTAAGTATGGAACATTAGTAGAGAGAAATAAGTTCTTTAAAGGTTTAGTTGTGTAGGAGTGCAGAGGAATTGGTGTGTGCAGGGAGAGAAATGTGAAGAGTTCTCCACACAATGGTTGTGTGAAAGTATAAGTGTGTGGAGGTGAGGGTTGTGTGGAAGTCAGAATGTGCAGAGGATAAGGTATGCAAAGCTTTCCGCACAACCATAACCATCAAATGACTAAGTAAAGAGTCATTTTTTTGGAGTATGCAAGGTGTATTATGGAGGAGGTGGAAGTGTGGAAGAGCAAGGTGTGTGGAGAGAAGGGTGGTGTTGGGTTCTCCGCACTAAAAGAAAAACCTTGAAAATAACCCAAATATTGGCATGTGAGGAACAAGACTTGTGCGGGGGAAGGTTTTGAAAATGAGAATACGTGCATACTATAAGGAATCCCACACAAGTCATAAAAATGACTAAGTATTGTGAGCATATGAAACATTTTTTCGACATTTAATGAAACTATAGACACACGGTGGACTATGAAATGAAAAGGAAAAAGGCGAGGAAGAGTTTTATACATGGCTAAACTTGGAAATCAAAAGTAATACATGAAAATGGATCAAAAATAGGTAATATCGATTTGAGAGTCACTGTGAAGATTTTGGAGCATAAAATCACGACACTGTCAAGCTAGGCAAGCGCTACAAATGACATTGAAGGATTGAATTAAAGGATTGTAGTGAATAAAGAAACCAAAATACTAGATGCAATGATATTGAATGGACAAACAAACTTACATCTATAGTCATCTAACACATCTAAAGAACTCTCAATAACTCTAACCATCACATTAAAACTTAAACTTCTATAAAGAAATGCCTTATGACATAATAATGAGTTGTGTTTTCTTTTAAACAACCGCATTTATAGTCACCTTTTATGTTCTCATGTAACATGTCAACATGATAGTTTGAAATTAGATAATAATAGTATTTGTTGAAGAATGTAAGCTATCTACAATGTCATGTTTTATATTGATTTTTTTGGTTTTTTCTTTGAAGCCTAACTCTCTACATTAGTTGTTTTGAAAAATACCTCCAACCAAAGTCTTATTAGTCCCTGTTGTAGGCGTAGAGGGACTATAGTGATCGATAAATCGTTGACTTCATATTAGTCTGTCCTTTGACCACAAATATTTCCATATTATCTATTGTTGGAACCAGGGAACTGAAAACATCCATTTTTATATAAAAAAAAAGTACCATATTTGTCATGATATGATTGGACAAGGGATTGGAGGTCTTATTACCAGCTTCTCTATTCCCAATGTTATATATGTTGGCATATCCAAAGTATTTGATCGTATATGGTCTTTTTTGAATCATATATTTTGTTATGCATTCGTCGATGGTGGATTAATGCTAACATTAATTCGAATGTTTGGTTTAGCATTTTATGCTAGGTAAATTTATGGCAATGTTAGATATGGTGGCATATCCAAAGTTTGGCTTTCCAAAAATTTCTATGGTGTTCGAACTATTGTTACAAAAAATATAATTTTTCTTTTTGGGATACGTCAGAGTCCTGCCACATTGAATTTTTTTCTTAAATGTTTACAGTTCATTTCTGACAGACTTAAATGTTTACCTAACAGGCTTGGTTGTGTTGAATGGTTACTTAATAGGCTTGTTACATGACATTTTCTTCTGTTTTTAATTTTTCTATGCTCCAGCGGTGTTGCTGGTTTAGTGGTCCATGCTTGCTTTTTGCATGCCACTGATTTCTTATTTGCATGTTGTCGTTCTTCTTGCTTCCCTGTTCGTGTTGTTGTAGTTTAGACATTTGGGTTTCTGCAATCACAATTGGAAAAGCATCGTTCCTGGGGGGGGGTGGTTGATGCTTTCTTCTTTCTTCATTGTATGTTGTTTATTGTTACTTGATTAAACTTTGTAGGGTACTGGTCATGCACCTGTAGTTGGGCCTTTTAGTGCTTCTTAGTTGGGTTCTTGTTTGGCCAGGGTTTGCAAGTGTTGGGATGCTGCATCTGCGGTTGGATCTTTGGTCGCATTTTGTTTTGCACTGCAGTTTGCATAGAATACTATTAAGATAAAATAACAGACTAAAGAATTGCAGGCGATGTAAATTGCATCTGTTACGCGTCGAAGCAAAGTTTGTTGGCCTCAAAATATATTTCATGGTTGCCGATGCTTTTTACATGGATTTTGTCTTACTATGGTTTTATAATTATGACAATGGCTTTTGCTGTGTGGGAGATATAGTTGTTCTCTCCCTTTTACTTTCATGTTGTAAACTGCGTTTGACTCTAGTTTTTCGCGTTTATGTGGTCATTCCAAGAAACTGTCATTCGGTTGCATAGTTGGCCACTTTTATGGACTCGGCTTCGCGAATAGGTTCTATCGGACTATGATAGGTCATGTTCGGTGTATACATTAGGTTTCCCAAATTAGTTTTCTTTAAAAGAATCCTGGGCAGAAGAGAATGCAATTTATGAAATTATAGGTTTCCTGGACCGCAGAGCCGTCATCCCATACTTAACCAGTTTTTGCATCGCGGGTTGACGGGGTAGGCGGCTGAAAATTGACAATTGGAGAGTTCCACGATATACAAATTGACAATCGGTCAACAACGAGAGTTTCACGATCATTCCGATTGACCGCAGTTGGGTTCCATACTTAAGCCAGTATTATGGATGTGCCTTCGCGGATAGGTTGTATCGAACTATGGTGTATACATTAGCATTTTCAAATTAGTTTTCTTTAACAGTAGGGCTCCTGGACAGAAAACATTGAAATTTATCAAATTATAGGTTTCCTGGATAGCATAGATTAAACACAGGAAATATATAATTTTATAGAGTAGATATATACAACCTGCACGGAGCCGTCATCCCATACTAATCAGTTTTTGCATCGCGTGTTATCAGGGTAGGCAACTGAAAATTGACAATCGGAGACTTCGGCGATATAGAAATTGACAATCGAACTTGCGGACTATTTTAATTTGAAGACCGTAATGTCCAAAAAAGTTAACATTGTCGAAATAATTTACTTTACATGCGTTTTAGATACCCTAGTGGACAAAAAACACGAAAAAAAATAGTGAGCATTTTTTGAATCGCGAGTTCTTGGGATGGCGGGCTCTAAGTTCGGTCCCTGTTGTTTTGTGTCCTACAAATAACACAGACAGTTCCACGATATACAAAATGAAAATCGGGCTTGCAAACTATTTGAATTTCAAGGGCTCTTGCAAAACAACTATCATTCTCGAATTTCTTTTCTTTGCGTACATTTTACATACGCTCGTGAACAAAAACATAACAATAGTAGTAACGTCTGTTACATAGGGCTCCATCCCCACTACCTTTTGCGCTTCCCAATACACATTAAATATGCTTTGAAAAGTTAGAACCGAGTAGACAGGTTCGAAAACATGGGCTTTAATAACTGGAAAGCTCGAGGACATCTCCAATTAAAATGAATAGATAGGCAAATATTATGGGATTTGGTAATTTGTTTTTGCCTACATTTTAAATTTGCGAAATTATTATTATTATTATTTTCCTTGTGCAGTTTTAGTTTTGTTCAAAGCTTCAACATAGTTCACAAATGTTTCGGCGACAGAGACCTTGATGTCATATCCCTCTTTAATATTGTGCATTTCGAAATGATGGGCTTTAATAACTGGAGGACATCTCCCATTAAAATGAATAGACATGCGAATATTATCGGATCTAGTAATTTCTTTTTGCCTGCATTTTGAATTTGCGAAATACTTTTTATTTTATTTTTTGCTTGTGCAGTTTTAGTGTTTTTTAAAGCTTCGGCAAAGTTCACGAACGTGTCAACCATAGAGGCCTTGACGTCATGTCCCTCTTTAATATTGTGCATATCTTAGATGTCAGATTTCAGAATCTGCTCAGATATGGGAATTTTAATACATTTTGGTAGTCACTATTGAGCGTACATATTCAAAAAGATTGGCATTAATAAGTGAAAATATCGAGAACATATGCCATTAAAACGAATCAACACAAAATCTACGGCAGACCATCCAACCTTGCTTTTAAATACTTATTTCCATTTCTCTCTATGATCAAAGAGTTGCGCTTTAGGGTGCCTTCGTTCTAATGTTCCTAGTCATGCACATGTAAGACAACTTAGAGATGCAATTGACGAGCAGATGAAAGAATAGAGCTTGGTTTTATGTTACGTGAGCTTTGATTAAAAACAAAACTCTATTATACAAAGAGAAACTCAGAGAGGACGAAAAAAACAGAACAAGTATGTTTTGGTTGGTGTTCTCCCTGTGTTCGATGCTTTGGATCGTTGAAAATGCTGGCTGGAGATTTGTTGGTTGAACTTCTTTGTTTTATTGCTGGGAATTGTAATGGATTTTGAGGTTGGGTGTAAAATAGCTCTTCGTTTAAGTATATAGCTTCTTCCAACAACACAGATTTGGCAAGTGTATCGATTTGTACAGATTGCACAAGTATTTGTCTACCTCGGTGACAAGTAGCAGAAACTGTATGGGTGGATAAAATGACATATTATCACTGCAAAAGTTTCTATTTCATAGTATGATGACCTGCATGTGGGTCTGGTAGCCGACTTGACAGAAAGCTATGTTCTTTGTGAAAGTTTGTTTCGTTTCCTCTGGATGTAGTTACAGAGTCTACATATTTGGCGTCACCTCTGAACATTTCAGACCTTTATGTTGCCCTCCATATCTCCATGGCTATGAAGAAAGATATATTATGATGCCATCTGCAACATTTCATACACTTGGCAGACCTGTTCTGGTGCATTCTGCAACATTTGATGCACTTGCCACACCTCTACTTCCCGAAGAAGTTATGTACCTCAACAAAGTTGCTTTTTGCATCTGGGTTGGATGCTCCTTCCAATTTACTGCAATAAGGCAAATAAGTTCCACATACAAATCCTCAGGCATGCTTCTCAACCAAACAGATGATCAAATATAGGGAGAATACCAGTCACTACGTACTTGAATTATTTTTCGTTGCTTTAGTTGTTGTGACATAGAATGACTCCTTCCACTTTGAAATCGGCCTGAATGGAATTTGTAAGTTATCTCAGATGTCAAGGGTCAGGAACATTGCAAGAAAATCACCTTAAACCCCAACTTTTAGACAACAGAGGGAAATTAATACTTGACAAAGAATGGAATGTTGAATAAACAAGCATTGCAAGCAGGCCATATCTGGAAGAGAGAAGATATTCAAAAAAGTGGGATAGATGTACTTGGCAGCACCGATTAAGTACAAAACTGTG
>SNQJ01S0007793.1:104581-114608 GCA_010110895.2 Picea sitchensis | reverse complement strand
CTCGTACACATTGACTTCGTTCAAAGTATATGTTGTTGCTTTCCATCCCTACCAACTTCGCATCCTTCCTGATATACATCAACAATGCTCTTACCAGTGACAAGTGGACAAAGTGATATGAAAGATACCTCTGTCATCTGCAATTCATGCTTTAACATATTCATCTATATCCTCGCACGACGGATCCGACTGAGTGTTGTTCCTTTCCATACTTAGCCAATTTTATGCTCGCCACTGCGGGGCCGGTGCTTGCAAACCCTGATGTTCTTCTGCGAGATACTTAGTTCTTTTTCCCTTCTCTTGTTCCTGTATATTATCTACAATTCCACTGCTAACACCTCCATCATTTTCCCCTTATTTTCTTCCCATGTATTATGGGACTATAAAATATGGATATGATATTCAATAAAGCACGCACAAATTCTGCATTCCATACCTAGAGACATTTTCGATCGCGGGTTCTCGGGTGCACATGCGAGCTCAAAAATGGGCCTCCATTGTTTCGTTGCCTACAAATAGCACCCAGAATTCTGCAATATACAAATTGACAAGTGAATCTACGGACTGGCTGAGTCAACATTGCACTTCTATTGTTTTGTGTCCTCCAAACAACACTCCCAGTTCCGCGATATAGAAATTGACACACAGAATGCAGAAATGGCGGAGTGCATATTGCCATTGTTTACGGATGCCAATCCCTGTGAAGTATCTAACAATGTCTAAAAATTTATATAGAATACTAAATTAGCACTTATTAGTGACAATTGGACACAAAGGTACGAAACAGTTGGAATTGTAGTCTCCGCAATATACAAATTGACTACCGGACATCGTCTTCTCTTCCGTCTTACAGATTATGCATTCAAATGTTCGAAGTAATACAATTAGAAGGTCCGGGCCTCACCTCCTTTATGGATACCTTCACAGCCTATTTTGGATCCTCCTTTTGGCGGGTTCACGAAATATGCAGCTCCAGCGTTGGTGGGTTGGCATATCTTTATTTCCATCTATACAATCAGACGACAAATCCGATCGACCGTTGTTGATTTCGATACTTGGCCAATTTTATGTCCAAGGTTGCCGCGTTGGGACCAATTTCAGTTCCATCTATATCCTGACATGGAGAATTGAACCGACAGTTGTTCCTTTTCATACCTACCGACATTTATGATCACGAGTTCTCGGGCGAGCGGCCTTAAAATTGGCCCTCCATTGTTGCGTGTGTTACAAATAGCACCCAAAATTTCATGATATACAAATTGAGAAGCGGAGCTGCGGACTGGCTGACTCAACATTGCACTTCTATTGTTCTGTGTCCTACAAATAGTTCTTCAAGTTTCGCGATATACAAATTCACACATAGAATGCAAGCCTAGCGAGGTGGAGATTGCCATTGTTTATGAATACTAATCCCTATGAAGTATTTAACATAATATAAAATATTATTTTCAATACTAGATTACCTCTTAGTACTGACAATTGGAAACAAATGTGGGTCCAACATCATCCGCTCTTCCATGTTACAAATTATGCATTCAAATTATTTACTCTGGTTCTCCGCAATATACAAATTGACTACCGATTTCACATCTTGTATTCAAAATTTCCCTGATATACAATTCCACCGCCAACACCTTTCGCCTTTTTTCCTTTTCTTCTTCCCTTGTATTATGGCTTTCATTATCTCCATGTATATAATCACACCTTAGGCAATTTTATGTCCACGATTGTTGGGTTGGAAATCTACAATTCTATCGTGTGCTCCTCAAACTCGCAAGCTTCACTGTACCACGGTTGACAAATGTGCTTCCTAATATACATTTTCTATGCTCTTACTAATGACTCTTACAAGTGACAACTGCACACAGCAATACGAAACAGTTCGCATCGAGCCATTCGCAACATAGAAATTGACTACCGGGTTCCGACATCATCCCCTCTTCCATGTTACATATTGTGCATTCAAATGTTTCGAATAATACAATTTGACCATCCGGACCTCTGACCCTATTTTGGATCCTTCTGTTCACGAATTCATGAAATCTCAAATTCTTAGTCAGCATTTCAGGTTAGCGCATTCGAAGTCTTCTGCTTCTTCTTACCGGATATGCATATTGCACTCAAAATTTTCGTGATTCACATTTCCACCGCGGACTCATTGGTCCTTTTTCCCTTTTCTTCTTCCCTTGTATTATCTCTTTGTGGTTATATACATAGTCGCCTTTCTATAAACACGGGTTCCAGCATTGGCGGGTTGAGATATATTTATCTCCATATATATAATCACACAAATCCTCCGATCGACTGCTATTGCTCTCCATACTTAGCCAATTTTATCTTCGCGGTTGGCAGGTTACGCGTATTGCAATCAAAAAGTTCCAAGACATACAATTTGACCCTAGCGCCCTCACCTTCAACAGTTGTACCTTGCAACCCTATTTTGTAGCGGTTTTTTCCCTTGCCCGTGACCTCCGTACTTTCTTGCTATGCAATTAGAAACCTTTGATGCTAACAGGTCACCATGCAGGAACCGTCAACATTGTCATTAAAGGGAGAAAATCTCGAGGAGATATCTCATTATTATGCATTAAACCAAGATGTGCGGAAACTTATTTTGTCCCTTCCGATTGTTCATCTCCAACATGCTTCGTCGTGTTGGGCCGCTCAAGAAATCTGCAATGCTTAATCGCTCATTGAAATATCCACCATGTTCGCATTTCTATATATGAAATTAGTAGTGTTTAATGTTAACAACACATCATGCAATCGCTGTCCAGATTGCCATTAATCAACGAAAGTCTCGAGGACATCTCCCATTCACATGCTTTCAACCAAAATTTGTGCAGGGTTATATTAGCCCTTCCAACCTTTCATTTCATTCATCGTCTAGAACAAATAAATGTCTTTGTATACCTATGGCAGCGGGTCGACAACAGTTTTGTGGAGATACAGTAAATATGTTTGCAGAAGAGGACCAAAGGTTCCATTGGTCCAGGGCATACTTTTACTATTCATCTTGTTCCGCCCATAATGAAGTGATTTGGACCTCCGGAATCGCTCGTGCAGGCTCCGTCCTTGAGGTTTTTTACTGTAAGGATCTGGTCTATTGGTGCACCAAAAAATATATTCCAGGCCAAAGAATTATTCCACTGCGCGACCATTCTCTTGTTTATTTGTCGCCTCAGCTCTTTTGCGAGATGTTGAAATTGTCAAAACCAACATTAACATTCAGAGGACAAGACTGCAAGCAGATTCTAGAAAAACATCATAATGGGTTGGACATCTTAGCTGACTTCCTCGAAGACCTGACAACAGTTCCTGAAGATATCACAAGGCTCCAGGTAAGTTCCTTTAGAAATCCATTCAGGAAAATTGCTTGGTTGTTTACAAGAATAACGGGATAGGCATCCACAACAAGCATTTCCCATATAATTATTTATATTTTGTAATTCATAGTCAAGGAATAATACATTTTCGATTGGGGAAAGCTAATCTCCATTGAACTCTATTCCCAGTTGTCACAATTCAAAGAATCGAATAAATTTTTTTATGTCTTCCTACTTGATTTTCACAATTGTGTATTGTTGCCTGTTTCCAAAACTTTCTCTTTCCAATAAAATAAACTGTGGATTCGACCCAGTAACATTCTGGAATGACACCCTGTGGAGACACAAGGCCTCCCATTGTTTTTATGAAGTTTTTAATGGCTTTCTCTCAATTTTCAAAGATTTACTGTTAGGCAAGGATGCTTCGCAGATGTCTGGCCACGCAAGCAAGCTTTTGAACAAGAAGGGAAGACTTTAGCAAAAGCAAAATCACAGTCTCCTCATGGTATTTGGCTCTAAGGAAAATCATGCCTTCCTTCCATGCCACATCAAAGACAATATGTTTGTTGTATAAAGAGCAAGGCAATACAACCATTGGTTTCATTTTTTCCATGACAAGAAAAAAAAACAATTCATTCCTCTACCCTGGAAAGTCGGAGACTTTGTGTGCAGAAACATCAACAAGATTGACAAGTTTTCCACCCATTTCAAGAAATTGAACCTAAAGTACGTTGAAAGGCTAAAAGGGTTTGACCCCAATGGCATTTTTGGAGAAAATTTACTGGGTGTTGGCTTTAAAACCTCTTTTATCCATAGACACTTGACCCAAGACAGGGACAGTGTCAACAACAATCCTACTTCTTCCCATTGTGACGCAGAGACATTACAAAGCGTAACTGAATTATACAGAAAACATGGTAAAGTATCTGGTGAGAAGAGTACCCAGCCCCCTGCCAGCACTCCCAAGATCATGACACCACGGAGTGTCGCTTCAATGGTCCATCCCAGTAAGAAAGCAACCCATAAATCTTAAAACAGAGGAGGAGATAAGAACCCTCCTCGCATAAATATTGATAGTTCTCACAAAGTTCCAATGATGAAGAAGAGAAAAAACAATGCAGGCCACACGAAGGAACCCGAAATTGACAGTGGAAAACTGCAAATTGAAATTGAAGCTGGGCATATGCAAAAAATTGGGTCGTCCGCAGTGGACATATCTGACACCAAATTTTTTGACATAGATGAATCCTTTGTAATCCAGAGCGTTATTTTTGACAGCCAATCTAAAAGTATGGTCATTGAAAAGAGATATGTAACAAACAGGAAAGGAAAATCTCGAATAGAGATTGACTTTAGCCAAATGACCCCGTCCAAAATCTGCTCATTTCACCAGGTAACCGGTGACGTTCTTTGTGATTCCATTGAAGGAATGGAGACGGATTATGCAAACTGAAATACCGCCTCAACGAATTTGAACAGGCTTTCATTGCAACACCAGGATTTGCCAGTCCTTTGGCAAAAATCGTGCCTTCTACCACTGTAGCGAAGATGAAAGTTTCCTCTACCCTCCTTGCATGCTCCATAGCCCTTGTAGAGAACAACATCAACAAAAGAATGCAGCTAGTTACTGAAGCCTGGGAAACATCACAAAATTTAGTTTCCTTCAGAAAGAAGGCCAATGATTTGCTTGAACATTTGGAGGCAAATTTAAAAAATGAACAACTTTTCTATCATCAGGTGTTGGACCCTTTTGCCAACTATGCCCTGAACACATCGGAACTAAAAAGAAGACAAGAGAAAATCCCCTCCCCAAAGTGCACCAAAAAAGTAAAAGCATGCTGGCAAAAAAAAATTGAGAACCTGCACCTCATTGTCAAATCATGTAAACAAGTCATATCAGAAAAGGAAAATTTATTCACAAGCCTGCTCCATATGGACTTAGCCGGAACTACCAACGAGGTTCAAGATCCAAACTTAATTCTCAAATCCTTGTTAGTCACCAAAGAAGTATTCCAGGAACAAGTTGATATTTTAAAGGGGTTGTCTTTCGAAAAGTTTTACGGCATACTTGAACATCGTCTAGATGAGCACGAGCATTGGGTACTGGACTATGCCTCACACAATGAAGAAATTGAACAGAGTCTGCATAGTATTTCAATGGATCTAAGGAAATTAGAAAACGACCTTTATGACATAGAGATCCGCAATTAAATCAACACAGTCCCCATGAAAATCTACATCGAAGAATGGTTCCAACTCAGAATGGAAAGCCTCATCCAGGAAGGGAAACAATCGATCAACAGGAGTCCACTTCCCATCGACGACAAAAACAAAAACGCATCGCCTTCATAGTAAGTCTATACCGCCATCTTGTTTTGTTTATCATTCTAGTTTAAGTCTATGTTGTCATCTTCTTTTCTTTATCAATCCACTTATGTCCTCTTTAAATAGAAAAATGTAACCACAGACTCATAAGTTCCAATTTCTTCTTTTCAGGTCTTCCTCTCTACCATTGCACACTTCTTTCGACATTCCTAATTCTTGTACTTATTTCTTTTTATGGTCTGCGAGAGCCCCAATCCCAGTCTATATGACAAACACATTTAAATTTCCACAAACATTTAACAGACATTATTATTTTTTGTTAAATTTCAAAGAAAACTGATTCGAAAATGCCCTTATTGTATACTAAACTTTGGGTTTCCAGGAACTTTCTTGTTTGTTCCAAAGAAAACTAATTCGGATATGCTACATTTCTTGTCTCCTATTGTATGCTAATTTTTGGGTCTTCAACAACATTGATGGTTTAAATGTTGATGTAATTCCCTGATATATGTAATAGCCATTATTTACTTTATAATAAGTTTCTATAATTCGCAAGCCCGCTTCTCAATTTGTATATCACGGAACTGTCGATGGTTTTTGTAGGACACATAACAACAAACGCCCATTTTTGAAACCGCCATCTCGACAACCCGCGATCCAAAGACTTGCTAATTATGGAATGAACATTCCATCCATGCTCTATAAAACATGTGCAAAGAAAACTAATTCGGCAATGCTATATCTTTTTTTTCCAAAAAAAAGCCTTAGTTTTAAAGCAAAGTAATTTGGTGCAACATATGTTATTACTATTCTATTATATAACATACATTATTGATTTCTGGTAAATTTCTATAGTCCGCAACTACGCCTCTCATTTTGTATATCGCGGAACAGTCGGTGCTATTTGTAGACCACAGAACATCAGACACCCAATTTTCAGTGCGCCAGCCCGAGAACTTGCGATACAAAAACTACCTACGTATGCAATGAAGGCTACAAATTTTGTATCTATAAAACTAAGAATCTACTTTATACAAATGCATATTTCGTATGTATAATTTATTTACTAAATATCTACTTTATACAAATACATTGTTCGTATGTATAATTTATTTACTAAATATCTACTTTATACAAATACATATTTCGTATATATAATTTATTTATTTCTGATGGCTTTCTATGTCCTAGTTTTAAAAATAACCAATTCGATAATGCTAATTTTTTTGTGTCCAACAACCATTCGAACATTGATAATTTTTTATATTTTTTCAAGAAGAACTAATTCGGGAATACTATGTTCTGCACGCAAACCACATGTATTTCAACTTTCTAGCCACCTGCATGTACTAGGTCACATTTACTCCCATACCAACCTGGCAGGGACAACGCTTCCATGCAACACTTGTTTATATTATTATATTATAAATTATACTCATTTATATATTATTAATTTTTATCTATTTATGTAGTTTTATTTTTATATTAAGTTGATTAATTATATTTATTTATATATTATTAATATTTTAGTTATTTATGTAGAGTTGGCTTTGACGTTATTAAATAATTATTTAAGTTGAATAGCTAAAGATTAAATTAGAAAATTGGTTTTAGCTTGGGTGGTTGAGAGGAATGGTTGTTATCCTTACCACTCAAGTTCAATTCTCGCAAGTGACATGTTGAGCTTTTAAAATGAGTATATTGTGTGGTGTTGACAAGGTACTAAGACTTTTACTCTTGCTTTCAAGCTATAAAGTGAGACAAATTATATTCCCTTGACAAATCCCAATTCCCCAAAAAACAATTTGAAGAAAAAAAAATGGAGGATTAAACCAATTATCATGTCTACAATCATCATACAAAGCAATTGAAATTCTTAAAATGGAAAACCAATAACTCCCAGGTTTTTAGCATAACATTTGCTTTGCCAAAAAGAGTGCCCTACACACATACAATCCCAATTCAAAAACACCATACAAAGTGGATAAAGATATCCCAATATTTGCGAAGAAGATATCATTGGATATAAACATGAACACAAGCATGGGGTGGTTAAATGGACAAAAATGAGGAGCAAGTGTGGCACAATTATTCACTACATCCATGTCAATACAAAGCATGCTAGAGGAGGTGGTGCTAGTGAAACACATCATCCCTTGAGTATCCAATGTGCAAGGAAGTTCACATAGAATAAATGCAATGAAATCCAATGACACTTGTGTAAGCAAAGTTTTTTTCATGGAATGTTGTCACATGATTCAAAGGCATTATATTGTATTAACAAACATGATTGCTACATTATATAGAAAGGAGGCACCATTCAATGGCATTATATTGCAAGGGAAAACATAATATCATTATTATATGATAATGGAGGCACTACATGAAATATTGTTTAGAATTCACAAGGAGTTAAGTGATGAGCATGTTTTATTAGTTCCCACTAGGATTATAGTAATGATTAGTAGTCATTGATTCACTATTAGTTAAGTAAGAAAAGTTGGATCTGGTAGCCGGGGAATCCGTAAAAACTTGGGATCCAACACCTTTTATAATAGTAGTAGAGTACCAACAACGCTTTGAACTCAATATTTTGGTTTTTTATTTCCCCAGTGGATGGAGCAACATCTCTATCTGTTGGAAGTATGAGCACCGGTACTTCTTAGCCATCTCTCTAACTACCTTCTCACTCTTAAATTTACCACTTGGTTATCCCTAATTTCCCTCAATTTACTTATTTGGTGGTCTTTGGCTTTAAATTTTTCATGTCGTCCAATGTTCAACTCAAGAAAATGTAAATATTTTTTTTATTGCTATTAAAATAAATAAAGAAATTTATTTATCTTGCATGTCATTAGACTTCAACTTTGAAGTATTATTTTTGTGGTGGTGGAAATCATGAAATCAATTTTCAATTTATTGATTAAATTCATGCCATTTAATTAAATACATTACAATTGCCATGTTGCCATTTTTTGGTTTGGCTTTGCGGTTTTGAATCCCAACTCAATAGGCTTGCTCGAATTTGTGTACATCGATGATGCTAATTGTAAACATTCTCTACCACCTTTCTCCACTACCAATATTCTCTACTGCCTTTCTCCATCATGAGTGTCCTTATATATTTGCAATTGAGTTTCATGACTAGGGTACAAATTACATACATATTCATCACTTTTTGGCTGAAGTTTTTTTCTTGAACTTTGAAAATCTTGGATTTGAAATTAAGTTTCATCGTCCTTCATCAATAGGACATCACATTTTCATTCTTGTTTATCGTTTGCAAGTATAAATTGTCAAAATATTAATAGTTTGGTTCCCTTACATCAAAAAATATTTGAAATATTTATTGCTTCCTTTGAAAATAATAAAATTAATACAGGTAGACACCATTAGCATGGCCAAGGATTTCAAATTTAACCTTCTTTAGAAGGATTTACATAGATTTGAGTTATAAAAATGTTTTTTGATTGCAAATAAATTCCATAGCTCTACTAATATAGATCTTTAAATGAATGTATACCTAATAGGAATTACCACTTGCCTCAACAACTTACTCCTGACTTCTTTTTTAATATATTTCTTCACTGGTTAATGAATCCTCACAGCTCTAATGAGTATTCAATCTGATCCTAGAGATATGGCCAACATCAAATTACCCGAATGTTAAACCTGATCATATGAAAGCTGCTACCTCTACCTCATGGATTTGATTCGAATTAGTTGGATTCTTAGCCTCCATGTGAAATTGAAGTTCCTTCCTCTGCATCCATTTTAAAAGAGTATTGAGAAATCCATTATTCCTTCAAGGTGTCAAACTCTGCGTACAACCCAACATTTGAATAAAATCTAGTGTGAGACTAAGGATTAGTATCATAATTATTTCATTTATGTGTTAATAAATACCACAAACAAAACCTCATGCTCAATAGCCAATTTGAATAATAACATGGGAGGGTCACGAAGGCACTAATTTCAAATTTTGATGATGCTCGAAGGAAAACACACATTGGCAACTTCAATTTGCATACTACTCATAGATTTTAATTTTTATAGCGACCTTTCACATGTAGACAACATTAGCATGGCCAAGAATTTCAAATTTAATATTCTTTAGAAGGATTTGCACAGATTTGATTTATAAAAACGTTTTTTTACTGCAAATAAATTCAATAGCTCTACTAATATAGATCTTTAAATGAATGTATATCACATACAAATTACCACTCTTTTCCTCAATTTATTCTTCATTGATTAATGCATCTTACACTATAAAAATTACTAGTTACGAGATAGAACACATTTTCGCACCTACACATAACTAATGAGAATACATGCCCACGCTAGGTTAGATGACTATGCCACATTAAATGTCA
>SNQJ01S0007793.1:83579-104427 GCA_010110895.2 Picea sitchensis | reverse complement strand
AGGGGGGAGGAGATCTAGGATGAGTGGACCATGCATTGAAGCTAATACAAAGTTGCCCCAAAACACATGTCCAATCTATCTTCTGCCTTTTCCATGATCTACTCAATTGCATTAGAATGGCAATCATTGGTTCTGATCCACAATCTATCTAGGGCCCAATATCCCTTGTTTGTTCATCTGCGTGGGAAGTCATATTTAGCTGTTGAATTTTTTGACCAGGGAACAATATTGTGATTGCAACCATGTAAATCCTACGAATGATGAAATAGATAATGATAATGTATCTACTTACCCAGTGAGTCCTGAAAGGTCAACCAACGAGATAGCATTAGTGAGGCTTCTAACATGAAGTAAACCCTCCCTTTAAGTCTCCTTCACCAAAATTCAAGCCATTGTTGAAATATCAAGCCATAGATGAGCCCACGCCTTGGTCCAGGAATACATTGACACAACGATAGAGTAAACATCGTGGTTTTGTTGGTTTCCATGAGGCTTCAAACTTTACAATAAAAGAGTTCAAGAGAAGAATTTAAGGTTGCGGCCTTATTGCCTTAAAAAACAAACATGTCACCGATGGTTAGAATGAAATATCATGCCCAAATATACAATGTTGCAACATCATCCATTTCAAGCACAATGATTTGACTGCATAGACTCCTAGCTGTCATTGTTGTGGCCTAAGGCATTCATGCCAGGTAGCCACACAGTGACCTGACTTCATAGACTCCTAGTTGGCGCAACCATGGCCTAAGACGTGCATGTCAGGTAGCCAATAGGAAATAAAATATATTTAAGGTTGACAGTAAAAGTTTATGAAGTAAATAAATCTTATATTTGATAAGAGATTGACAAAATTAGGAAAATTGTTTCACATATATTTAGATTTGATGAATTCTGATGAGTACTTCTCGTGTCTCCCAAGAAATCTATAATTAATATAATAGCACACCTAGATCTCGCATACATAGTCCCATTACATAGTTTCCCAAGTGACTTTCTGGGAACGTGCTATCATTCTCCCTTGCACCACTTGCAAGTTCACCACTGCCATTAGTTTTATGCCAAAAAAGACAGATGTAAGATGAATAAGAGCGGGTCTGTTAGCATGAATTATTCATGCCTGGGCTTTTGTCATGAGAGGCATGCAACACTTTTTGTTTGATAAAATTAAGCAACATAAAATAGTTGGCTAATTACTTTGGCCGTCCTCCTCTTGCTTCCGCTTTTCCTCTTCTTCCATCTGATGCAGGTTTTTCTCCTCTTCCTAGTTTTTCTCATCCTTTGGAAGCGCTGCCACTAGGACCTATGACCTCATGGTCAAACCACATTATAGAGTGGTAAGCTCTCCATTTGTATTTGGTTGTCTTCTTTTGTATGTAATAAACAACTTTTCATTTATACATTTGCTACTAGATATGAAATGCCCATTGTGTGTTACATAGCTTATTGACAATAGGACTTATGCTATGTCCTATGCTTCAAAACAAAATTGAAGGGAGCCCTCTCTAGCCATGATCCAATTTACCTTGTTTTCTTGCAATCCCTTTCTTCCATTCTAACTCTGCAATAGATCAAGATCTAGATTGAGTTAAACAACATGCATTAGTAGCCAATTTAAGCAACAACCATTGAATCAATTACACCCATTAATCCTCTAATGGACTTGTTAGCTCCTAGAAAGTTCTAGTAGTTTGAGTTTTTTAAAATTGTTGAGTCCTTGAAATTGCCAAATTTTCCTTAGTCATCAAGCATTATGAGTCTCTCAAGTCATTTCTTTTACCAAGGTTTGGTCATGTCAATTGTATTGAAGAAGTGATTAAGTGGTTATCTAGGATTACTTAGCCAAAGTTTGCATGTTTCAATTTATCCTAGCTCGATTTATCCTAAGCCTAAAAGAGGGTCCTACATTTAAAAAATGTCATCATTAGTCTTAGTAACCCTTCATTAACCATTTTTAGTCATTATTAAGACCATGCTTATTCATGATTACCCACTTCACTGTGCAAAACAAGGTATTTTATTTTCTTGCCTATTACAAGTAATGGTTTTGGTTCTAGCAGAGTACAAGGCATGTAATCCAGGTGTTTTATGAGGATAAAAGTTTAGAATTTAGTGTGTGCTAGCATATGAAGATCTCAACAAGCTCTCAATGTGCAAAAATCTGCATTCATTGCACAATTTGTTTTGCTACAACTAGGTGATTGGTCAAAGCAAGTCAGGGATGGATATGGCTATAGTAGAAGTGTTTGCATAAGCTTATTTTTCAAAGTCAAAAGTATTAGACTCTTGGTCAGTTGTCTCAAAACATTTTGTGCTTCTCCAAAGCATTTGAAATTCTTTACCTAGCCAAAAACCTAATTTCACATAAGAAGGTAAAAAAAGATTTAAAGATCAAATTTGGATTTTCTCGGCATATGGAATGATGTACTATGAGGTATTAGACCTAAAGAAACCTCCTCAAGATTCAGTTTTTCTTTCCAAGTGAATTTGATGCATTAGGTTGAAGAATGCATTCTACATAAAAGTTTGCAGCGCAAACTGCCTTTTTTACACTAAGTGCGCTGCAAAGTTGTCTATTTTCAACATGGATGAGTTTTGGTCAAAATTCGACTTGGAAAAGGATTTTTGGGTCAAGGTGGACACATATATTTGAATATAATATTATCCCCCATCAAATCATGCAGGTGGCACTTCGTTTCCTTAATGGAAACATTCTAGGGATCAAATCCTAGAATGTAGGAATATGACTAGATTTTGAAATTGTATTTTCCTGTTTTAGTAATGTTCTTTCGAGATAGATTCAGATGACCTGGAAAGATAATTTTGAAAGTTGAGAGAGTTTTTTTACAAGAACGAGCTTCTCTTCAAAAACCTCTCTCCGTTTTCCGAAATCTATTTTGATTTGGGAGATACAGGTGAATATTTGAGAGGCATATTTCCAGAATTTTTATACTCTGTTTTTTCCAGCCACCTCACAAATTCGAATTTGAGTTGGATATCTTCAACAAACTAAAGATAGGTGAATAGGTTATGATATCCATCTATTTTTGATCTAGATAAGCTTGTAATATTTCTATATAAAGGACCAAATAGAGGAGCAAAGGAGGAAGGGTTCGAAATTGAAGATCTTAATAGACTCTTTTTGTGTAAAGACCTTTTGATATATATACTGGAATATAAGCACTTCTCATACTTCTTGTTCAAATATCTTTCCATTTATGTTTCCTGTACATGTGGTCGAATGTATGCGCATTTCTTTTGTTTATACAATGATTGATGAAATTCTTTTTATCATTGCGTTGATAGGCAAAACCACAAGTATTTTTCCTTGTTATTATCAGACTTTCATATGTGTTTTTAATGTATATGATCATCCTCGTATAGTAAGCATTCTCCATCCATCTCAGTCTATAAAACCATCTGATCAATACTATTGAGGGCCTTATTTTGTCTGGATGTATTCAAGTGTGTCTTGAGTGAGGGAGTTATTGAGTAAATCTTTCATATTTGATCCATTTTCATACATTTCATTGAGCATTTGATTAAGTTACCAAGCTCACTCGACCTACAACCTAGAGTGACTCTTGGAGTGATAACAAGACTACTTGGAAGTTCCTATTCAAACAACTTGACATTTAGTATACCTCCCCTAATTCAACCTCATATTTGCTCAAGCAATTCAAAACAACCATTATATAATGATGAGTTGAGAAAATGTAAAATAAAATTGACATTTTATGGGAAAAGTTGTCATAAAGTCAACTTCAAAATTTAATTATGAGAAAACACAAAACTCAAATGTGTAAGTTGTGATGTCACAAATATACTATGAAGTCTTCACTTCCCTTGCAAATATACTATGTAACTCCGAACAAACACATTGCAAGATGAGTTGTAAATCCAGATAAATGTTGATGCTTATTTTATTTTTATCAACAATTGAATAGCTTCATTTGACATTCTTATAAGTTAATGCAAACCATATATATTTCACAACTTTGCTAAGGATATAGGAATTTGAAATGCATAAGTTAATGCAAACCATATATATTTCACAACTTTGCTAAGGAATCATGAATTTGAAATACATGGACCATATGAAGACATCTCCGATAGACACTTTATTGTCCTTGTTGAAACTTTATTTTGTATTTATGTCAAATACAAGTATGAATATGTTGTCATATTTATGATTTGCATTATTTGTCATTACATGTAGTAGAAGAGAATTTGGATTAGTGCCCTAATGGCCAATGTTTCACAAAATGATGTGAAATACCAATGTTTGTCAAACGAGAATGCTCCTACTAAGACCGGGGCTTAATAATAAGAGAATGGAAGTGTCACTGCCATGTATGATCATGGTATATTATGTGAAGACACACCACTACATGCTCAACTATTGATATATGATACTATATTTTGAGCAACTTCAAAAAAATGCATTGAATACCACTTGCATTAATCAATGTAAAACTTGTTTGATATCTGATACTATATTTTGAGCAACTTAAAAAAACACATTGAATACCATTTTTTTCGTTATATATTTATTAATTTTAATCTTAATTTATATAAACACAAAAAATAATTAAGCGATTCCTTTTTAGTAATCATTATATGTTGAATATGTATTTCATCATTTATATAGACCAAACCAACAATTTAATCTAATATGGAATATTGATTACCTTGGTGAATAATGGTTAACTTACTTGTGAAGGAGTTGTTTGAGTGTCATTTGTTATTTGCGACATCGGAGATTAGAGGGGAAAATGAAATCATTCACCTCTACTAACTGTGAAAATGGCACTTGTCATTTTGTGTGCGTTGTGTAAGGTATAGCCAGTTCCTTGTCCCACAAAGCATAATAAATTACCCTCAACTTACTAGTACTTTTGGTTATATTGTTCACTAGTTTCAGGTGCAACGAATCGACTTCGAGGAGTAAGAATAACCACAATAACAACAACTATATTATGAGAATATGTGGATCATATCTAGCTAATATTACATCTATCTCTTCGTATATGTTGGATCACGTATCTTTGTATACGTTGGATAGCGTAACTTATATCATGAGCATATTCTTTGGGGTAGGTGAGGGCCAAAAAATGTTGTACATGGAATATCTATAGCTTATGATGGGATATTTTACACAATTCAAAAAAAAATTCCACAACAAACATCTCTATATGATCTTCCAACTTGTCTCTTATACAATTTAGAACTTGTTTGCTCTTGCATATGCAATCTTATCAATTTCATACCAACTTCACCTAGAAGTGGAAGGGTATTATTTCAAAGATATGGTTTTTCCTCGTCTTGATATCCTTGCAAAAATCTATTTCCAAGGGTTGGCTAACATTTAATTTGATGAATATATAGCTACACAAAAAAAATATCACCTGGACATCCAAATATGCACTTGTAACAACACCTATGCAATTGCCATGATTTCATTGTTCAAAACCTTCTCAACGGGGACATCACCAATGTAGTGGCACTTGTTCATCTTAGCATCATGCTTTTCTTTTAACACTGCACATTGCTACCATTATAGAAATATCAGGCACACATTCCATAAAGCATTCAATGTAGCAACAACACTTGGGTTCCATGTATATATGGTAAAGTTAAAAGCCTCATTGTGCAATATGTTCTTGCTTATCAATTTTTGCAAGGTTGTTCATCAAGTCGAAGAGGCACTGGCCCTTGGCAGATGACTCGAGAATCCTGCTAGAACACCCCAACAACTTCAAGAACTTGTCGATATCATTCTACTTGCTCATTTACGCCTTCGTGGTTCTCTATGTAGAACTTTGTTATCAAAAGGAATGCACACTAGAAGGCCATAAACTAAAAATAGAGCCCCAAATTGCAACAATAAAGATCTAGAAGGGACTGTGAAGCTGAAATCAATGGATTTATAGAGCACATTACATTTTCATAACATAGCTAGAAATGATTGTGAGTTACAATACAGAGGATCCTTCTCAGATCATTGTGAGTTGCCCTAATAAAATTTCCTTGCATGTGATCTCTTGGGTTATCTTTGAGTTTGGGACCAATATGTCATCAACCTAGCTGTGAAGACTTTGGTCAATCTTGTGGTAGCTCTAAAACACTTAAATCAAAAAACAATTGTTTTCATGTAGCTTCCTTCCAATTGCTTACCATTGATTATTTAGGGCAGATCGTTAGTTCGAAGCCACAGGCTAAGTGGTGGGGCTAGTTTTAAAAATATTCATGCGTAGAAGTGGTGGTTCTGGAAACCTCTTGAGCCTTGAGGAACCATAATTGTTAAGGATTCGAAGAAGTCATTAAATTAACGGTTACTCTCTTTGCTTAATTAAGTTAAGCAACATAAAATAGTGGGATAATTACTTTGGTTTTCTTCCTCCTACTCCTGCTTTTTCTCTTCCTCCATCTGATGCAGGGTTTGCTCATCTTCCTAGTTTTTTTTGTCCTTTGGAAGCACCACCACTAGGGCATACGACCTCATGGTCTGATTGCATTAAGAGTGGTATTATCTCCATTTGTATTTGGTTGTTTTCTTTTGTATGCAATAAACAACTTATGGTTTATATATTTGTTGTTGGATCTGAAATTCCTATTATGTGTAATACACAACTTATTGACAACAGGTCTTACACAGTGTCCTATGCTTCAAAAAAAAATTGAAGGGAGACCTCCCTAGCCATGATCCAATTTGCCATATTTTCTTCCAATCCATTTCGTCCATTCTAGCTCCGCAACATATCAAGATTTAGATTGAGTTAAACAACATGCATCAAATCAATAGCCAATTTAAGCAACCACAATTGAACCAATTACACCCATTGATCTGCCAATGGACTACTTGCTAGTTTTTGTTCGAGCAACTTGACGTTTAGTATACCCCCCCAATTCAATATCATATTTTCTTCAACAATTCAAAACAACCATTATATAATGATGAGTTGAGAAAGTGTAAAACCAAATTGATATTTTCTGAGAAAAGTTGATATGAAGTTGACTTCAAATTTTAATTTTGAGAAAACACAAAAACTCAAATGTGTATTGTGATGTCACAAATATATTATGAAGTCTTCCCTTTCCTTGCAAATATACGATGTAACTCTGAATAGTCACAATGCAAGATGGGTTGTAAGCCCACACACATGTCGATGCTTATTCTATTTTTATCAACAATTGAATAACTTCATTTGAAATTTCTATAAGTTAATGAAAACCATATATATTTCACCACTCTGCCAGAGAATTGGGAATATGAAATGCATGGACCATATGAGGACATCTCATGTAGACACTCTGTTGCCCTTACTGAAGCTTTGTTTTGTATTTATGTCAAATCTAGGTATGAGTATAATGTCATATTTATGGTTTGCATTCTTTGTCATTACTTGTAGTAGATAATTTGGAGTGGTGCCCTAGTGGCCAATGTTTCCCAGAATGATGTGAGATACCAATGTTTTTCAAACGAGAATGCTCCTACTCAAACCAAGGCTTAATAATAAGAGAATGAAAGTGTTCCAACCATGTATGGTTAACGATTTGGTGGTGGTTCTGGAAACCTCTCGAGCCTTGCGGAACCATAATAGTTAACGATTCGAAGAAGTCGTTAAATTAACGGCTACTCTCTTATTTTGCATCAAAGATACCAGTAAGGGGCAATTCTGGAAACTTCCAGTGTTGCTGGGCGTCTCTGGAACCATTATCGCAACCCTATAAATTTCCAAACATTCTCTCTTTCTGCATTCAACGATTGTATCGTCGATTTCCTCTACTTCACACTAGCGCAAGCGTTGGATAATTTCTTTAATTTGCCATTGTACACTGTAAATTCTCCGGATTCGCTCGATTTTTCATTGTAGGATAAGGAAAATCTTGAAAGAATGGCCTTGACTCCTTTCTTTGGTCGATCGAGTGCTGGCAGCCTGTGGGATCCATGGGAGCGCAGCAGTAGCAGCCTGTTCGATCAGTGGGTACCCGTTTCTCGAATATCGGACGTCTTCGACTTTGGCAGCGCTCTGGACTCCCCAGCGTTTTCCTTCTCACGGGACGCGCAGGCCATCGCCAACACGAGGCTCGACTGGAAGGAAACACCCGAAGCTCACGTTTTCACCGCGGATTTACCCGGTAAGTCGCGCTTTTCTTTGTTTTAATTGCCCTTCATTTCGATTTGCAGTCCATCAATTAAATAACGGGCGGTTCCGTGGAATGTATGTGTGCAGGGTTGAAGAAGGAAGAATTGAAGATCGAATTGGTAGACGATGGCAGTCTGAGAATAAGCGGAGAAAGGAACAAAGAAGATGTGCAGGACACCGACCAGTGGCACCGAGTGGAACGGTCCAGCGGACGATTCATGAGGCAATTCCGGCTGCCCGACAATGTGAATGCGGATGGTATTTCTGCAAAATTGGAGAATGGTGTTTTGACTGTGAATGCCCCCAAGATTAAACCGGAAGTTGTCTCCAATGGCGTCAAAAGTATTAATATTTCTGCAAGTGATAAGTAAAAGCTGCAATTCGTGGTTAGGGGTTTCTCAATTATTTCGTGGTTTAGGAGTTTCGCAATTACAGATGCCTGAAAATAATTAGGGCAATACATTATCTTGATTGAGTGTACTTTGTGGGAGTGGTTAATAGAATACCTCCTTTTGTTCTGTTTTTCGACTTAAAATCTTGTGAACATTTTGACATTCTTCTTTTCTCTTTAAACCATTTAAAAAGTCTGTTCATAATAACAAATTAATATGTTAATTTTGCATATTTTTAAAATTATTTTATATTTAATTTAAAATAATTAAATAAAACTTGTATGAGTGAATTTATTGGGTGTATTGTGAGGCTTGAGGCCTTTTATCGACATTCATGATGTATTTGGATCTTCTTCGAACACCATCGACTTTTTTTAATGTTCAGTGAGGGCTTCTCCAATTCCCACGGTTTTGATGTGGACAACTTTTTTCATCTTCTTTAAACCCCAGTGTTTGGATCTAATAACTCTTTCCAAATGATGACAGTCTTGAGTTCTAGAGTATATTGGGACAAGATCAAGGCTAAAGGTGGTGGGATAAGATTAAAGTTGAAGTTCTCCATTGGCATAACACAACTTATATATTTGTGAATGGATCTTAGGTAATAATTGGATTGCAAAAAAATTTCCATTGGCATAAGACAACTTGCTTATATATTTGTGAACGAACTTTGGGTTTTTATTAGATTAAGATTGAAGGTCTTCATTGGCATAACACAATTTGCTTATATATATTTGTGAATGGACCTTAGGTTTTGACTCAATTACAAAAATATTGGGTTCATTAGAAAGGTGGGCATCAAGCATATTGTTGATAGGAAATTGTATTGGAAAAATTTATCAAGATATTTTTGATAGGTAGGCAATTATATTGGAAAATTTATCAAGCCACACCACGCAAAATTATTTGTAAATATAAATATATTGGCCAAGAGACTATGGCAAACTAGCTATGAAAGATATGGTGAGGGGAAACATGAATGGTTAAGATAACCCCCACCAAACCAGTACCTTGTTGGATTTAATTGCTCAGGACCAAAACAATCCTCTGACCCATAAATGAATTACAGTCAGGCTGGTAGGTGGGAAGACCTCCTCAAGAGTTAATGAGGGGATGGGGAAGAGCGCCCATCTCTAAGGCTTTGAGACCTGACCATTGATTGGGGCCACACACAATCTTGTTGAGGAAGGCAAGAAAGGAAGGCGTGGTGGGCATATGAAGACATACGAAGAGTGTAGAGACAAGAGACTAAGCTCTCAAGTTTGAGGAAGAATTGGAAAATAAACGTGTTCTGGTCACAGGATGTGTCTAGTAGGGTTATGATACAAGATGATAAACGAGGGTTTTGAGTGACTGATTAAGTACTCAGGCATGCCTCCTTGCTTGGTATAGAGAAACCTGTTGCCAAGATCATGTGGGAGAAGGAGAGTAACCTCTGTCCTTGATTTTTGTGGAGTCAAAAGACATAATTTTCTCTCAGAGCATCGTGGTCTATCTCCTTTCAAGAGTCGCATCATGTTGTCTAGTTTTGATAACTGCTTTCATAACTTGTGCACTGAAATGGAATAATGGATGAATGCATGTATTTATCTGTCTATAAATGGTTTATGTATTGAATGGTCAAGCTATGTGCATGCATTTGTCTTCTTGTGAACTTATGCTTTTGATTGATCGTATATATTCCCCAGTTTAGCCTTGGAGACGTCCTTGGGACATAAACCTATAGGAGGGTTGGGATAGAGAGCACTGCATCAATATGACCTTGTCAGTTTGGAGAGGCTATCTCCTTCAGACTCCTTGTTGCACAACCGAGACATCATGCCCAAGCCCTTAACAATTTCATGATAAAGCTTAGGAAGGATAACTAGATTAAGTCTCGAAAGGGAAGATCCTTTCGTTTGGAAGACGAGCGAGCGAGATTTATTTGAGAGAACCCATATGACCAACACCTAGGAATCCTAAGGGAGATAAATCCTTTTGACTTCGGAGCTCCGTAGATTCAGGACTTTGGGGTATTGTCGACCCTACTAATCATCAACTGGCCGAAGGTAATCAGGAGTTTTGGTTATTGACAAGTTGACTGGCAATGGATGGTTTCCCTAGTGGTTAGAGGAACCTATCTTACCGACTAAACCAGGATCCAACTCCTTATCGCGAAGAAGCATGAGCCGCCAATAGAAAATGTTTGAGGATACTCTCACCCATTGGATCTACATTGAGAGGACTTCGACGAAGTTCTAATTTGGGAGAATAGAGATGCTACGGCATCAAACTCCCTGAACACCAAAGTTATGAAGTAAAGGAGAGCCATAGATTTGGGGAAGATCGTTAGGAGCCCCACCTATCGTTTGATCATCCAGGAGGAGGGATTCGCACACGGTACTTCGGAGAAGTCCTACTTCGAGAGAATCGAGTGGTATTAAAGCCAAAACCCTCGAAGGCCAAATCCGCCAAGTGACTAGAACCATTGATCTAGGGACACTTCGAGTTCTTTCCTAGTCGTTGGATTTACGATGTAGTCAGCGCGGTGTTGACCACCTCGGGAGGATAGGGGTGTTGTAATGCCAAAACCTCTAAAGCCCGAAGTAATGAGATCCGTCGGTTCGAGGAAGCTTCGGGAATTTTCCTAATCGTCAAATCTAGGCTGTGGTCAGCTTGACGTTGACCAACTTCAGGAGGAGAGAGAAGTTTGCATCGCAAAAATATCGAAGGCCGAAGTTGCGAAGTAATGTTAGTCGTGGATCTATGGATCCACGTGGACGGATCTCGACCGTGAGATTTGGGGGGTGTTAGAAGGTTGTTAGTCTGGTGTGACGTGGCAAGTCGATGTCACCAGGGTGATGTGGACCCACAATCGATGTGCCATGTGTCAGCTCGATCTGTGCTTTTTGTAGACCTTATATGCCTATTGGAATGTGACATGTGTTACCCCGGGCCCTTCTACGTGTCAGCCCCTGGTACGTGTCCGCCTAGCCAAAGTGGTTAGTGAAGTGACCGAACTCCAGGAGTCCAGGACTTTGGGACTCCGGAGGATTTGGATTTGGGGTGTAGCGTAATAGAGGGACCCAAAAGGCCCGAATGTCATAACCATGTGGCAAGCTTATGGGATTTCGGGACTTTGGAAGGTCTAGTGTGTAGAGAGTAAGGAGGTGTTCAACGCCGAAGTGTCGAAGTTCTTGTTGCCCCGCGTATTAAACGCTTGCATGTTAGACGAAGGTTGAGTCCAGTTGTGGGATCGGATGGTGGATGGACTTCCACCGTGGATGAAGAAACTTGGAGACAATACGTGTGAGGTGGATTCATGTGGACGCCACCTGACCCTCAACCAATGAACGCACAAAGAAATTTGGGAAGCCATAACCTGCAACCCAAAGCTCGGATTCGAGCCTGGTAGCAGTCATTAGAATGCTACAGGTATGTAGAAGAGGATAAAGACCTCAGATAGAAGATTTGAGATGTTAATGAGAGTGAAATTTTGATGTCCCATCCCTATGAAGGTTACTCAGGGGTCGGGTGTGTTACAAATTGGTATTAGAGCATGGTTACAACACTTGTCCTTCTTGGACTCATGGACAAGTTGTGTAAAAACCATATTTAAAGTACTTTTAAGGGTGACACCCTATCTTACCTCTTTCCTAAAGAGTCAAGTTAAACTATTACTGAAGAAAAGAATGAAACTTTCTACTATGTGTGTTTAAGAAATATGAAATGTGTGTTGTTCATAAACTAATAGATTGTTGGCTAACAATAATTGTTTTGTCAGCTCTCAAGCAGTTAGTAAATCGCGGGAAAACTACAAGTATAAAGGATGGTGACACGCCATGAAGTGGGGGATGGCTCTCACAATAGAGATGAAGAATCTGACGAAAGGAGGGCGGTGGAAACCCCTCCAGATTTGGATGAAACTGTAAGGAGCCTCATGGCCGAATTATAGAGTTGAAAGGCCAACAATGAAAGTTTGATAAAGGAGAAAGAAAAACAAACGGAAATTAATGCAATCTTGCTACAGAGTTTATCCGATATACAGAGGCAGTTTCAACATGGACCCGCAACCAGTCAGTTGGACCGACAACACACAAAGAGAAGTCAAAGTCCACCTGAGATTTGAAAACATGGTCCCATAAGGCCACACTAAGAGGAGTACTTCGAGGAAGGTCCAACCTGGAGGTAGGAGACACTCATCGGAAGAGTCCTCTGGAGAGGAAACTAGCAACTCCAAGGGATCTTTTAGTAGCAAAGCTAGCTCATATTCTCAAAGGAAAGGAAAGAAGCGAAATCATTCCAAAAGTCATGATCCTGAAGAGTTCAAGAAAGCCAAACCACCCTCTTTCAATGGAGAGATTGAGAAGGGGAAGAGGAAGAAGCTTGGATGCTTGGTTTAAAGAAGTATTTCAGAGTCCATGACTACTCAGAAAAATTGAAGGCTCAAATAACCATCTTCAACCTGAATGGAAAGGCTTCCATTTGGTGGGAATTCCTTAGGAATGTGAGAGGGATCCATGAGAAGGAATTATCATGGAAACAGTTTGAGAAACACTTCAAGAAAAAGTATATGTCAGAAAAATACTTTGATGGGAAGACTAAGGAGTTCTATGAACTCAGGATGGGACAACTCACCATAGAGGAATATGTCAATAAATTCCTTGACTTGTTGAGGTATGTACTCTATATAAAGGATGAAAAGGTAAAAGTGCATCGATTTATTAGTGGGTTACCTTAGACCTACCAGGACCGGATTGACTTTGACAAGCCAAAGACCTTAGAAGACACTATCTGGAAGGCAAGGAATTGTTATGAACAGTTCAGGAGTCAGACAAAACTTTGCGAGGACTGGAAGAAGAAAAGTAGTTCGAGTTTCAAGAAGAAGGGGTTTAAATCCTCAAGATTTAAGAACTATGGGAAGGGTTCTAGGATGAGTCTTCCTACTAGAAGTGTGTATCAACAAAATTTCCTCTCCTGGAGTGGAAATAAACCTGTTGGAGCAACCCCATGAAAGAATGATAACCCAAAGAAAGAACCCTTGAAATGTTGGGGTTGTGGAGAAGAACATCTCCTGAGAGATTGTCCACACAGACAACATAACAGTAGGAGAGTCTAAAATATCCAAGAATCTATCACAGTCAATGATGTGGCTAGGGGCATGCCATGGATTTATTCAGCCTTGGATAATAACCAAGTCGAACTCCAAGCCTTAGTGGTGGAGATGGAAGGTATGATCGCCAATCGTCTAGTTTCTATTTTAATTGACCCTGGTTCTAATTTGAGTTATGTGGCCCCTCAGACTACTGATAAGTGTAAACTGCAACTAGTTAGACATGTTAAGCCATGGTTGGTACAACTAGCCACTGGAACCAAAAGAAAAGTAGCAAAGGTCATACCAGCTTGCTAATTCATTATGGATGGATTGCCTACCGAAGCAACTCTTAACATACTTCCCCTAGGATCTTATGACATGTTAGTTGGTATGGACTGGCTAGCCACTTACAAAACCAAGTTGGATTGTTACCATAAAACTTTGGAGTGTGAAAATGAAGAAGGGAGAAAAATAACCCTTCAAGGGATTCAGAGGCATGTCTCAGTGAGACGAATATCATCCCTTCAAATGAAAAAGTATTGCAGGAAGGGATGTCCTCTATATGCAATACAGGTGTTGGAATTTGTTGAGGATGACAAACCAAACCTAGAGGACCACCCCATATTAAGAGAGTATAAAGATGTTTTTCCAGAAGAGGTACCGGGTCTACCTTCGAGAAGAGACATTAACTTATCCATAGAACTTGCACCAGGAGCAGTGCTAGTGTCTAGAACGCCCTATAGGATGAGTACACTAGAGCTAGCTGAGCTCAAGCTACAGTTAAAGGAGATGATGGACAAAGGCTACATCCGACCCAGTGTGTCTCCATGGGGAGCACCCATCTTGTTTGTGAAATAGAAATATGGCACACTCCGATTGTGCATAGACTATAGACAACTCAATAAGACAACCATAAAGAACAAGTATCCCTTACCAAGAATCGATGATTTGTTTGACCAATTAAGGGGTACTTCCATTTTCTCAAAGATTGAATTAAGGTCTGGATACCATCAAGTTTGAATAAAGGATTAATACATCCACAAAACAACCCTCAAGACAATATATGGTCACTATGAATTTGTGGTGCTGCCATTTGGACTAACCAATGCCCCCACCACTTTTATGTGCTTGATGAATAATGTATTCAACAAATTCCTAGACAGATTTGAATTGGTTTCCATTGATGATATCCTAATCTACTCCAAGGACATAGAGGAGCATGAAGAACATCTTAAATTAGTGCTAATATTATGATAATATGTGGATAATATCTAGCCAATATCTAGCTAATATGTGGATTATTGATATTATGAGAATATGTGGATAATATCTAGCTAATATTATATCTATATCTTAGTATATGTTGGATGACGTATCTTTGTATATATTGGATAGTGTAACTTATATCATGAGCATATTCTTTGGGGTAGGTGAGGGCCATAAAAATGTTGAACACGAAATATCTATAGTTTATGATGGGATATTTTGTACAATTTAAAAAAAAAAAAAATCTACAACAAACATCTCTGTATGATCTTGGATCTTGCTTGCTCTTGCATCTGCAATCCAATCAATTGCATACCAACTTGACATAGAAGCGGAAGGGTTTTATTTCACGATATATGGTTTTGCCTCGTCTTGATGTCCACATGACTACCTAAAATATCGGTTTGATCTTCTAGGTTCAACTGCCCATGACATGATTATTTAGGGAAGATCGTTAGTTTGAAGCCATGGGTTAAGTGGCGGGGCTAGTTTTAAAAATATTCATGCGTAGAAGTGGTGGTTCTGGAAACCTCTCGAGCCTTGCGGAACCATAATTGTTAACGATTCGAAGAAGTCGTTAAATTAATGGTTACTCTCTTTTCTGCATAAAAGATACCAATAAGGGGAAATTCTGGAAACTTCCAATGTTGTTGGGCATCTCTGGAACCATCATCGCAACCCTATAAATTTCCCTTCATTCTCTCTTTCTACATTCAACGATTGTATCATTGATTTCCTCTACTTCGTACTAGCGCAAGTGTTGGGTAATTTCTTTAATTTTCCATTGTACACAGTAAATTCTCCGGATTCGCTTGATTTTCCATTGTAGGATAAGGAAAATCTTGAAAGAATGGCCTTGACTCCTTTCTTTGGTTGATCGAGAGATGGAAGCCTGTGGGATCCATGGGACCGCAGTAGTAGCAGCCTGTTCGATCCGTGGGTACGCACCTGTTTCTCGAATCTCGGACGTCTTCGACTTCGACAACGCTCTAGACTCACCGTCCTTTTCCTTCTCATGGGACACGCAGGCCATCGCCAACACAAGGCTCGACTGGAAGGAAACACCCGAAGCTCACGTTTTCACCGTGGATTTGCCCGGTAAGTTGCACTTTTCTTTGTTTTAATTGCTCTACATTTCGATTTGCAATCCATCAATTAAATATCCGGCGGCTCCATTGAATGTATGTGTGTAGGGTTGAAGAAGGAAGAATTGAAGATCAAATTGGTAGACAATGGCAATCTGAAAATAAGCGGAGAAAGGCACAAAGAAGATGTGCAGGACACTGACGAGTGGCACCGGGTGGAACGGTCTAGCGGACGATTCATGAGGCAATTCTGTTTGCCAGATAATGTGAATGCGGGTGGCATTTCTGCAAAAATGGAGAACGGTGTTTTGATTGTGAATGCCCCCAAGATTAAACCAGAAGTTGTCTCCAATGGCGATGTCAAAAGTATTGATATTTCTGCGAGTGATAAGTAAAAAGGAGCAATTCGTGGTTTAGGGTTTCATAATTAATTCGTGGTTTAGGGGTTTCGCAATTACAGATGCCTGAAAATAATTAGGGCAACATAGTATCTTGATTGATTGTACTTTGTGGTAGTGGTTAATAGAATACTTCCTCTTTGTTTTGTTTTTTGGGTTAAAATCTTCTGAACATTTTGACACTCTTCTTTCCTTTTTTAACCATTTAAAAATTCTATATTGGAATTTTAACGGTATTTTTTCTTTTTCAGACTTTTTTAATTAATTTAAACAAATCAATATTCATAATTTAAATGTTTGAGCAAATTAATATGCTATAATTCTTTAAATTATTTTATTTTTTAAATTAATTTATATTTAATTTTAAAAAATTAAATAAAACTTGTGTCAATGAATTGTTGGGTGTATTGTGAGGCTTGAGGCCTTTTAAGGAGAGAATGTGCTTTCCAATTTTGCTTCCATGTATATAGATAATATCTAAATGAAATTAATATCTATATAGATAATGTATATATGAAATTAATATAGGTTCAACTACATCCAAGCCAACTCTAAATGAAATTAATATCTATATAGATAATGTATATATGAAATTAATATAGGTTCAACTACATCCAAGCCAACCATGAAATTAATATTTTGAGCATATAGGTTCAACTATATCCCAAGCCGACCATAACCCTATAATGAAACTAATATTGTGAGCCGGCCATAACCCTATACTGAAACAAATATTGTGAGCATATAGGCTCAACTATATCCCATTCCCAATTCCAATGGTTTGGATGTAGACAACTTTTTTGATCTTCTTCAAACCCCTTGATGACAACCATTGCATTTGTTTTTTATCTCTCTCAAAAAAGATTTTTTTTTTTTTTTAATCTTTTATGAATTTATATTGTTCTAAGGGTTCAAGTTTGGAATCTAGAGTAAATTGGGACAAGATAAAGTACAAGTTGGGATAAGATTACATATGGGTTTTATTGGCATAACATAACCTTGTACATTTGTGAATGGATTTTTAGGTTTTAAATTGGATCACAAAAGTTTCCATTTGGCATGTCAATAACTTGCTTATATATTTGTGAATGGACTTTGGGTTTTGATTGGATTAAGGTTGAAGGTCTTCATTGGCATAACACAATTTTCTTATATATTTGTGAATGGATCTTAGGTTTTGACTAAATTACAAAAATATTGGGCTATCAAATCCCTCACAATTTTCTTATATATTTGTGAATGGACAAGCTATCCAAAATAAAGAACTATTAAAGCTTTGTAGAAGCAATTCCAACCGCCTATTTATTAATTAATATGCCTTGCATATGAATACAATATATTGAATGTGTAAAGTATACCATTCATGCATAAACATATACATTTAAGCATATAGAATTGACATAAATGTATATACATTACTCAACACATGGCACACAAGAAATAACATAAAACAAACAAAAATACGCTATATCTTTAATGGTAAATCACCGTACCCATAGACTCTACTTCTCATAAAATTTCAAAGACGTCACCTCGAAGTTGAGGCTAGAAACTCCACCAAGGAAGGTTTCCTAAGTTAGACTAAGGTCTATCTAGCATTATAAATCTTAACTTAAGGTGCCAACCAAATGTAACTAACCCCATACAGTCTCATTTCCACTTTTCCCACCCTGGAAGTGTGCCCCATCCAGAGAGTGTTCACAAGCCCTGACACAACCCGCTTCTTCAAAACGCACATGGGCCCCACACAACCCGCTTCTTCAAAATGCACACACATGCTTGACAATCCGCTTTCAGTCAAATGACCACCATTTATTAGCAGTTACGTTACCAACAACTCCCAAATATTCCCAAGTACAGGTATGATGATGGATGGTTGGGAGAGTATGGATGGTAACAATCAATGAGAGAAAATTCCCAAAATACACTAAGTTCCTCCAATATATTTGCATCTTCCCATCTTGGCACTTGTCATGATGGGAACTACATGAGCCCCACTTCGGTATACATTTCTCCACTTTAGGAAATTAGGATAAGATATCTCATAACTTAGACTTTAAGAAATATTAATATAATATTCCTTTGGGCTTAAGCTCTTTTGGCTTAGCCCCCCTTTCCCCTTCTAGTAGAGTTCTAGACCCCCATACTCTTTTGTTTGATTGGTCTATGTATTTTATTAATAGTCTAAGTGTGATTACATATTACATTGATAGGCTCGCTAGCCTTTTAGCATCTAGGCTCTCCGAGAACATATTTACAAAGGCACTATGGCCCAAAATATCATGGCTCACCAGCCTATATGTACATTTTCAATTGGAGTTAGGCCTAGAGGTATTACATTCCCCTCCCCCTTATTTATGCACTGTCCTCAGTTCATTTTATACACATGTATGATTAAAATCTTCAAAAATATGTAGGTACTCCTTCTGCATGGCATCTTCATACTCCTAGGTCACATCTTCAGAACAATAACAAGTCCACTGGACCTTTACCAATCCTATTTCTTGATTCCATAGCAGTTTGACTTTTTGATCCAATATGCACATTGTTTGAACTCGGAAGTATCTTTCTTGCTCCACCTTAATCACAATCCAATCAATTACATGGTTAGCGTTAGGTACATACTTTTTCAACAAAATACACATGGAAAACATTATGAATGCACATGGATACAGGAAGTGCAAGAATGTATGCAAGAAGTGAAAAAATGTATGCAATAGGATCATTCATCTTCAGGATTTCAAAGGATCCACAATATCTTGTTGCAAGCTTTGAAAAATTTCCCCAACTTTAAGGAACTTCTCTTGTACTTCACTTTTAAGAACACATGGTCCCCCACTTTAAACTCTCTGTGAGTTCTATTGTTATCTGCATAGGTTATTTGCATGTCTTGGGAAGCCTTTAAATTTTGTTTTATCTTCACCATTTTCTCCTCCATTTCCCATAGAAACTCTGCCCCAACCATTGTTTTGTATATTGGGTTGTCCCGACTTACTTGGGTATTGCAGTTTCTACCATATAATGCTTCAAATGGGATCATCTTCAAAGATGCTTGATACCCATTATTATAATCAAACTCAACTAAGTGTAGGTAATCCTCCCATTTTGATGGTTTATCCATCACATACATCCTTAACATATATTCAATCACTTGATTGACCCTCTCTATATTCCCATTTGAAACAAGATGATAGGTTGTGCTAAAGTTCAAATTTGTCCCAAATCCTTTGAATAATCCATTCCAAAAGTTTGATGTAAACGTGGGATCTCTATCCAAAACAATTTCCTTAGGCACAYCATGCACCTTGGAAATTTCCCTCATATAGATATATGCAATGTTAGTTTCCTAGTGAGTTAGCTTCACTAGAATAAAATGAGCAGCTTTAGTGAGCTTATCCACCACCACCATGATGGAGTCATCTTGCTTTATTGTTCTAAGAAKCTTAGTGATGAAATCAATTGTTACAACTTCCCATTTCCACTCAGGAATGGGAAATGGTTGTAACAAACCAGCTGGATGTCTATGCTCATCCTTTACTTTCTGAAATTCAAGACATTTGTCTATATAATCAACCACCTCTTTCTTCATACCTAGCCATAAATATTGTCTCTTGACAATTTCAATATTTTTCTGGTAACCTGGGTGCTCAACATAAGGCACATTATGCATCTCTTTCAGCACCATGTTTTTCAATTCCCGATAATTAGGCACATCAACTCTTCTTTTGTACAAGAGGATTTCATCCTCCCTTAGCTCATAATCTGGAATTTTCTGTTAACTATTTCCTTGCTGTAAATTTTATGTTATTTCCATATAGTGTTGATTTGATTTTGCAGCTTCCAAAATTATGTCTTTTAAATCAGATATGTACATGTTAATAGTTGTAGCATGTATATCATGCACCCTTCTATTGAGTGCATCAACTATCGTGTTCTCCTTTCCTTTGATATGCTTAATATCAAAGTCATATTCACTAAGGAAATCTAGCCATCTACTTTTTCTTACATTCAAAGTTGGTTGTCCAAACAAATATTTCAGACCGCTTTGGTTTGTCCTCAACTCAAATCTTTATCCCATGAGTAGTGCCTCCACATATTCAAGTAATACACTATGGATGCTAATTATAAATCATGAGTAGTGTAGTGTCTCTCATTCTCTTTTAACTTCCTTGATGCATAGCATATCACAAGCTCATGTTGACTAAAGACTCCACCAAGTCCTTCCTTGCATGAATCTGTGCACACAACCAAATCTTCATCAAGCTCAACAATACTTAAAATTGATGCACTTGCCAATAAATTCTTCGAGTGTTGAATTTTTTTTTCACAATCAAGGGTCCATTCAAATCTCACACCCTTCTTTTGCAAAGATGTGATTGGTTGATAAATCTTTGAAAAACCTTCAACAAATATTCTATAGTAACCTGCAAGCCTCATGAATGACCTCACCTCTGAGACATTCCTTGGTACTGGACATCCCTAA
>SNQJ01S0007793.1:64870-83529 GCA_010110895.2 Picea sitchensis | reverse complement strand
CCGCTTTGGTTTGTCCTCAACTCAAATCTTTATCCCATGAGTAGTGCCTCCACATATTCAAGTAATACACTATGGATGCTAATTATAAATCATGAGTAGTGTAGTGTCTCTCATTCTCTTTTAACTTCCTTGATGCATAGCATGTCACAAGCTCATGTTGACTAAAGACTCCACCAAGTCCTTCCTTGCATGAATCTGTGCACACAACCAAATCTTCATCAAGCTCAACAATACTTAAAATTGATGCACTTGCCAATAAATTCTTCGAGTGTTGAATTTTTTTTTCACAATCAAGGGTCCATTCAAATCTCACACCCTTCTTTTGTAAAGATGTGATTGGTTGATAAATCTTTGAAAAACCTTCAACAAATATTCTATAGTAACCTGCAAGCCTCATGAATGACCTCACCTCTGAGACATTCCTTGGTACTGGACATCCCTAAATGGATTTTATTTTCTTAAGATCCACTGATGTTCCTTTCTTCAAAATGATATGGCCCAAATAATGTATTTATCTTTGATAAAATGAGCACTTGTTTGATTTTGTATACAGTTGATGATCCCTCAATACTTGTAGCACCATCCTCAAGTGTTGCTCATGTTCTTCTTCAGACTTAAAGTATATAAGAATGTCATATAAGAATACAATGACAAACTTATCCAAGTAATTTCTGAAAATACCATTCATCAAACACATAAAGACAATTGTTGCATTTGACAACCCAAATAGCACCATTGTAAACTCATAATGGCCATACCTTGTTCGAAGTGTCATCTTACCGATATATTCTTCTTTAATACTCACTTGATGGTATCCTGACTTGAGATCAATATTAGAGAATATATTTGCATCTTTCAGTTGATAAAAAAGTTCATCTATCCTTGGTAAAGGATACTTGTTCTTCACAATCACCTTATTCAACTGCATGAAGTCAATGCATAACCTCAAGGTACCATCTTTCTTCTTAACAAATAGTATTTAGGCACCCCAAGGTGACACAACTGGGCATATATACCCCTTCTTCGAGATCTCTTCACGCTGCATTTGTAATTCCTTCAACTCGGGCGTGCTCATCCTATAAGGAGTCTTGGATAATGGGGCTGCTCTAGGCATCAAATTAATAGAGAAATCAATATCTTTTTTCGGTGGCAACCCTGGTATCTCTCTAAATACATCCTCGAACTCTTTCAAGACTGTGTAGTCTTGAATGTTTGACACTTTATCCATAGGTGCCTCATCATATGCACTGCAAATATTTGACAACCTTTCTTGAAGTTTTTCTTCAGTTGTAAGGATGAAAATTCTCGGATAGTTACTGCCCTTGGAATACCTTGAACTATCCTCAAGTTCCCTTCATCATCCAAGCAAGTAAATGTCTTGTTATAACAATCTAGGACAACATGATGCTTTTCCAACCAATCCATACCAAATAGGAAATCATATGAACCTAAAGGTATGATATTCAAATCTACCTTGGTACTCATCCCATTCATGTCCATTGGACAATCCTTAAGTATCTCATTACTTCTTCTTTTATCTCTTGTAGCTAACTTAACCAACCAAGTTTTCCCAAGCTTTCTTCTTGTCAAATGGAATATTTCCACCAACTTAGGATCTATACAACTATGACTCGCTCTTGAATCAATTAAAATAACAATAGGTTGATCATTGATCTTACCTTCCACTTTAATCATGTGAATTGAAATACAACTTGCTTGTTATATAGGGCTTCATAGATCCTTGCCATGTCTCTGCCCATGTCCTCAACTGTATCATCATGTTGTGCATTGTGAACAGTCCTCACTTTTTCACCTCTATGAGGGAAATTTCGATACATATGATCTCCCTCACAACCCCAACATTTCATAGGCTACTTCCTCAGTATTTTTCCCAATGTTTATGACATTCTGAACTCATTTTGAGTTGGCTTCCCCTGATAATTATTTTTGAAGAATGGTGCCTTTTTCTCCTTCTTCCTCTACTCCATCTTACTCTTCTTCTTATCTTCCCAAGCCTTGTGGAAGTTTGGTCTTCCTCTATGATGATCATAGAGGTGCACTTGGGACTCCTTATTATTTCATCCAAAGTAATAAGGAACCATCATTGCAACCCTATAAATTTCCCTCCATTCTCTCTTTCTGCATTCAACGATTGTATCGGCGATTTTCTCTACTTCATACTAGCGCAAGCATTGGGTAATTTCTTTAATTTGCCATTGTACACTGTAAATTCTCCGAATTCTCTTGATTTTCCATTGTAGGATAAGGAAAAGATTGAAAGAATGGCCTTGACTCCTTTCTTTGGTCGATCGAGAGCTGGCAACCTGTGGGATCCATGGGATCGCAACAATAGCAGCATATTCGATCTGTGGGCACCCGTTTCTCGAACTCGGACGTCTTTGACTTTAGAAATGCTATGGACTCCCCAACGTTTTCCTTCTCACGGGACGCGTAGGCCATCGCCAACATGAGGCTCGACTGGAAGGAAACACCCGAAGCTCACGTTTTCACTGCGGATTTTCCCAGTAAGTCGCACTTTTATTTTTTTTATTGCCCTACATTTCGATTTGCAATCTATTAGCGACATTTTTTGTCCTAGGCATAAGAGTATTCGGGTCTGCAATTTGTACGAGGAGCGCCCAAGCACAGCATGGAAAAATCTTGTTTCAAGCTTCCAGCCAGTAAGCGAGCGAAATTATATTGATGACGGTCCAGATCCTTTCATAAGAGCAGATCGACAGTCAGCGGGAAACCGCAGATAGTAGAGTTGCGCCGAGATTAGCGCAAATGGATCGCGCCCATATTATATGCAGGGAATAATAACAATCGTCTATCCGAGGGACGCGTGGCACAAGATCCAGTTGCGTCGGCTTTTCGGTAGTCGCGAGTTCAAGGGGTGAAGGTTTTATGTCGGTGTACATTTCGAAACCTCGAACCCCGAAGCACCGATGGCGCCCAAAGTCGGGCCCGCAGTATCAAGGGGTGGTCTCAGCGGTCCATCTAAAGAGGACACCTGGCGCGCGATGAGGCTCCCCGCCTTTTTTCCCATCGTGGTTTCGAAGTGCAAGGAGCAGCTCCCTCATATCCCCAATGCGCGAAGTGATGAGAGTGTCCAGGACCTGGGGCCCGCAGCAGCGTCGGGTGAGTTTAGGATCGTCAGATTTGAAGGACACATGGCACCAGATTAAGTTGTCTCGACGTTTTGCTCATCGCGATTTCAAGAAGCATGGATCAACCCCTTCATATCTGCGAACGTCGAAAACACCTTTGGGAGTAAGCACAAGGTCATAGCCCGTGGTCACTTGGTAGACAAAGAGAGTTGTGCAAGAGGGGCCAAAAGCACCGAGTTCAGTTACAGAGGAGATCATCGCGACCTCCAGGCGCCATCGGATCCAATCTCACTCATGTGTCTCGCCTTGAGTAAATGAAGGCATGAACGGGTTGTTGAAACCTCCTTTCATTCATTAAGTGTGAGATATGGAAGGTCTGGCAAGCGGTCTGCTCGAAGGGGGCCTGTGTACCGATTTTTCCAAAGAATCCATGCCGAAGCCTTCGAAAAGACAGAGAAGTTTGCACACGCTAGCTCGACACTTAATGGATCATCTACCCTCCTTACAGGAGCCATGCACAGTTAAGATGGTGTGTGAAGAAGGATTTCAGTACGAATTTGACTGAAAAGACATCGATCCCTGGGTGACTGGGCATGCCTCTGTTAGGCGAATTTTCCTGAGTATATAGGCTCAGTTTTTGTACTTTGTAAGTATGGATGGTTGAGCAAGGCTCCGGATTGTAAAAGTTTTGATGAAGCGCTGGTCGCTCTGGTTAATATAGAAGGCATTTGAGATTTCTTACTTTATGGATGTCAGTTTCTTGTCCATCCCTTTGTATATTGTGTTAGAACAACTCGGAATTGGAGGATCCAGTCGAGTTGCAGCTGTTATAGGATGATGTAGGTTGGATCACTGTAACAATTGTATTGTTTCTAATTGGTTCCTGTGATTTTCTTAGCGCTGAACGACTTGGAATTGAAAGATTCAATCAAGTCACCCCTCAGTTTTTTGAAGCTCTGGACCAAGAGGATCTTGGTTTCTGATTTTTTCATCCTCAAGATTCCGAAGGCATGTTGCCCGAGGCAGTCTTTCTCACCCTTCTCTCAATTCTTCCATCTACCACCCTTTAATCCATTTACTGACAGAAGTTGGATCAAGACCTCCCTTGTTTTCTACATGCCAGACCCAATTTCCTTTAATCCATCTTGAGTCATTGTCCATCTGATCACCCCATTAAACAAATCGTGACATAAAACTGATGGGCGTTGGGCTCTGCTCCTGCTAGCAATCCAGGGGTGACTTCTGACGCTAACACAATCCATCAATTAAATAACCAACGACTCTGTTAAATGTATGTGTGCAGGGTTGAAGAAGGAAGAATTGAAGATCGAATTGGTAGACAATGGTAGTCTGAAAATAAGCGAAGAAAGGCACAAATAAGATGTAGGACACCGACCAGTGGCATCGGGTGGAACAATCCAACAGACGATTCATGAGGCAATTCCGGCTGCCAGATAATGTGAATGCGGATGGCATTTCTGCAAAATTGGATAACAGTGTTTTGACTGTGAATTCCCCCAAGATTAAGTCGGAAGACGTCTCCAATGGCGACGTCAAAAGTATTGATATTTATGCGAGTGATAAGTAAAACGAGCTACAATTCGTGGTTTAGGGGTTTCCTAATTAAGATGCCTGAAAATAATTAGGGCAATACAATATCTTTATTGAGTGTACTTTGTGGAAGTGGTTAATAGAATACCTCCTCTTTGTTTTGTTTATCGGGTTAAAATCTTTTGAACATTTTGATGCTCTTCTTTCCTTTTTTTTTTAACATTTTTGGACTTTTTAAGGCTATTTTTTATTTTTTCAAACCTTTTTCAATAATTTACACAAATCAATATTAATAATTTAAATGTTTAAACAAATTAATATGTTAGTTATTCATAATTTAAATGTTTAAACAAATTAATATGCTAATTATTTAAATTATTTCGTCGAAGGCGTTCTATAAGGGGAGGTTCCCCTCATGCTTTTGTCGTCTGTCCAAATCCTATCAAAGCATGACATGTAAATTATGTTTTTGTTGACTTTCATCTCTTTTACTTAGCAAAATAATGCCACGTCCTATAATTTTACTGGTTGTTTTTTAATGGTGGATTGTTAACTAAGATGTGGTTGATTTGTATGATTTTCCCGAGTCTTTATTATATTCCGCATAATGGCCGCATGATAAAGGCTTTTCTTCTCAACACGGATTTCATTATTTATTGAGGTATTTGCTTTTATAAAAGATATATGGAATTAGTATATTTTGGTAAGGTATTCTTTCTTTCCTGTTTGACTAATGAAGAATTGCTTTCTAGACCATAGTAGTTGCATTAGGATGCCCTGCCTTCCTATAAGCAACGGTTGTTTCCATGCAATATATATTTTTTAAAATTTCTTAAACACAAAAATCTAAATAATTAAATTTACATATTGATTTTTTTTTAAATTATATATATATATTATTTAAGGTTTGSAAACAAAGTTATAGTGTTCAATATTATATATATTAAAAACATTAGAAAATATGAAATGTTTATCATATTTATAATTACAAATAAAATTACAAATATTAATTGAATATCTATTTATTTTTGTTATTTTAATAACTTAAATTGCATTGATTCAGGCCTAAATCTGCTTTCATAGGCGACCTTCGTGCACGCATTTAATAACCCAACAACTTCCACATTTACAACCCCTCTCATCACATTTAAAACTGTCAACACATTTAAAGCACATTTAAAACTGTGAACACATTTAAAACTACATGTCGGTACATTTAAAGCACATTTAAAACTACATGAATGACAATTGAATAAGGCAATCAAATCTCAACTTGGCAACAAAGTGTAACTACTGCACGCAATCAAGAATTCGGTTTACACAACCAATAGTAAGTGGTAAGTCAGTCAGCACTAGGTCGATTGTGTGATATTCACCGGTTCTTTGAATAGACAGTCAAATCATCAAGATAAACTTGGATAATTTTACCGATCAGATCGTCAAAATCTATCTGCATATCTCTTTGAAAGGTGGCACCTTCATTAGACAATCCAAAAGGCATGCATTCATAAGCAAAGGTGCCCCATGGTGTAGTAAATGTGGTTTGATATCTATCGGTCCTCTTTACCTTGATTTGATTATACCCAGGAAAGCCATCAAGCAAGGACATCATTTGTGACCCTGCAACCTATTGTAAAATCATTTCCATATTAGGGAGAGGAAAATTATCCTTAACACTCGCTCTGTTTAATGCGCGAAAATCGACACATAATATGATTTGACCTGTAGTTTTCCAAACATGAGCCAAATTTGAAACCCACTCGAAATACTTAACTGGAAAGATTATACCAACTTTCAATAACTTTTCCAACTCTTTCCTAATAGTATCTTCAAGTGTAGGGTTAATAGGTATTTGCTTTTGCCTCACTAGTTTTACCCCTTCCTTGATAGGAATGGCATGTTGTATGAGAGCATGATCAAAACCACAAAGATACTCGTATGACCATGCAAAAACATCTTGAAATTCACGGAGTAGTTCTGTGAATTTCGTTTTTTCTTTGTCAGAACATTGGGCACCTAGTTTAACAATCTTTGGAGATTCGGGTATCCCAAGGTTCAAGGAAATGGTATCCCCCACTTTCCTTTTCAAATCCTCTTCCTTATGTGTCTCTTTGTTTCCTACATCACTCAACGAAAATGAACTTTCGAGAGGAGTAAAGCCTTTAGGAAATTTATCATCTTCAATGGATATGATTTCCTTGGGCTTAAATGGTTCATTTTATGTGAAAGCGCAAATGCCTTCATCACTTGGAAACACCTCCATGATTCCACATTATCAGGGATACGAGGAGGATATAGATATTGCAACGTACAATCAAGTCTTTGAGGCAAAATTTGTTGGGTAGGGGATGTTGCGAACACAGCTAGCCTATCATCCATTTAATTGAGTTGTCACTTAACATGAGTGATGTTAAATGATAACAGGTTTGAAATGAGCATTCAAACAACGTGGGTATAACATTTAAGTAACTTATTGCTAGGTGAGTAAATATTACATGCAAGGTTCACAACAAGTTTGGAATCACCAAAGACTATAAGGTGGCCACAACCAAGGTTATATGCATTTTTTATGCCTAACAATAAGGCCTCAAACTCGGTGACATTGTTTGTCCAAGCAAATTCAAACCTATAAGAAAAATTGTGGATTTTACCTATAGGGGAATATAGAATAACGTTGGCTCCATTACCTTCGTTTGAGAAAGAGACATCAAAATGCATGTGCCACGTGTCATCATCAAAATCAATTGGTTCAAGGATAATGTCACCCTGATCATCAACAAAGATAGAGTATACTCCCAAATATTCCTTAAGATAATTTACGTTAGGTTGGGGAACAGTCTCTATATATGGTGAAAATTTTCCTTCCCTCAGGACTATAATGTTATTTCTGTTCTGAGGGACAGACATATGTGTTCCATCAAGTGAAATATATCCACCTGTTAAGGCTTTCCAGTCTCTTCCTAAAATAATTGAATAGTTTCTTACTAGTATATCAATTACCTGGATACTGAGGGTTGTTCTTATTTCAGGATGCACGCACAGAACTAAGGTTACATATTTGATTTCACCTATATTTGATTGTTGCAAACTATTATAAGAGAGCATGCTTCTAGAATTTTCATTAGTGCATGATAAGCCAAGCTCTTCCATGATAATTTTTGACATTACACTTGGACCAGACTCGCCATCAATTAAGCAACAATGAGCTATTTTATCCATAATTTTTACAGAAATATAAAAAGGGGGATTTTTTTACAGGGTTCCTAAAATTATTTACACCTATATTATTTACAGTTGAATCCTCTTCTTTTGACTCTTCAAAAATATTCACTATGGTAGAGACTTTACCTTCCATAAAATTCTTGAGATGCTTTTGTTTTTCAGGGACGAAAATCATGTCCAAAAGAGTAGCATCGACCTTGATATTAGCCAATTGGTTAAGGATGTTGTATTTAGAATAGGGAAAAGGGGAAGGAAATCCTTGATTTTCCAAAGCTTTGACAGCTTGTGTATCAGTACTTTGAGAAGATGAACTTGGTGTGGAAGAAATAAGAGGAGGGTCATATTTACCCTTGGTCGTGTAACTTTTGTTCATGGTATTGATTACCATAACATCCTCTTGTTCAACCCAATCTAGAACGACGATCGTGGTATCAGGATTTTTGCCAAAGATCTTATCTCTAGCATTTTTCTTAACTTCGCAAGTACTTTCTTCATGATTTTCTTCACAGAAGTTACACCAACTGCGAGACATAATGGCCTTTGGTTGAAAGGTATTTTCATTAGTATTCCTAAAAGGCGGTGAGGAAGAACAAGATGCGACATGGGTGAGTGAAGAAACACTTCCCTTTCGTTCGTAGGCTATCATCCTATAGTTCATATATTGCACGAGTTGTTGGAGGGAATACATATATGTTTGCTTGACCGAGTCCCCTTTAGGGAGACCCGTTCTTTCGATTTTCTCCTCATATTCTAGAAAATTATGAAGAGCAGAACCAAGATTTTCAGTAGCCTTTTCCTCGATTCTATGAGGATAAGGGGAAGGTAACACATTGTAACAATGCATGAAAGCAACTTGAATTTTCGGACGGATTTGTTTAGGGATTTGATTATATAATTTGGTGAAGCAAAGGTTAAAATACTTAATGGTTTCTCCATATTTATAGGTAATGTTGTTGTATTCCCTTAACTGCTCTGTTGGACTCTTGGACTTTCCATAAGTGGACTTGAACCAATAAACCGACTCTTCCCAATTCGAAAGAATTTTGGGAGGGAGGTCAAAAAAAATTGTTGCAGCTTTCCCTTCGAGGGAGTTGACAAATAGACGCATGAAAGTGTAGTTATCATTGGCCCCTTTGTTATGACAAGTGTTAGAAAATGCTACTAGGTGTTGATTTGTGGTAACGGTGTGATTTCCCAAAAACATAGGTAAATGTTCCTTAAAATTCGATAATGGGTGAGTAGTCGGTGCTAGATTCAAGGGAGAAGATGTGTGCCATGGGATGGTCATAACATCTTCTTTGAACTAGAAAATCCCATATTTATTTATCACTTTAGTCAGATTGGTAGTGGATTGAACATGAACCTGATGGTTGTATATACTACCAATTATTGACGAAGCATAAGGTTGGGAAGAGGAGGCACCTCTAGTTCCACTACCACTACCCGCAGATGTCATGTTGAAGGTAATAGGTATAGGTGATGAAGGCGAACTAGCAGAACCAGACAAAGTTCTCTTTAGAGCACTTTCTTGGGTTGACAGAACGATTTTCCTCCTTCCTATTTCAAAAATAGGAGTAGCTTCAGGGGACAATCCTCTTCGAGAGAGAGATGCGAGGATTTGAGGACATGAAAGGAAAACCAAGGATTTAGGAAAAGAGAGATTATTGTTGATTTATGGGTTTTGTTTTCCTGGCTTCCCAGCATTCACGGATACTTATATCTCTTTCAATTACTTCCCAAGAGCATTCAAGTTCAACACGAGTACTAGCAGTTTATAAAATAGTGTTGAATAAGGTCAAAGCAATGCTAGTTTGGTCGTTAATACCGTTTCCAATATTGGGTTGTCTTGTAACAGGTACTATCATGGAAAATATCAGTCAAGGAGTATTTAGAAAAAACAAAAAGAATTGAAGATAATTTTGAATACAATCGACCAGAGAGATATGGAAGATCTCCCCAGTATGGTCGCCAATTAAATGTTGAGAAAAAGGTATGGAAAACCTTACTCGAGCATTTTTATATCTTGTCGGGCTAAGACAAGATAGTTGGGAATGTTACTCAGGGTTTATAGCCTAAAAAACAATCACTTAATCCACAAGTATTAATTACAAAGGATCAAGGATGGTTTTATGTGTTAAATATAATAGTGCAAAAAAAACAAATTTAAACAAAGTTACATAAATTATACAAATGTGTACATGGAGATAAAAGCAAAAGAATTAACCTGATCATTAAAACACATGTGTGAGACTGAAATAATAATCTGGTTTCTCATTTATTTCATTCTGAGATACAAAACTGAGCTCTTTCTACAAACCCCTGCGAGGGTAGGGACCAAAGTCAAATTTAGAAGTCTTCGATGGGCACCATACAAAAAGACCAACAAGAAGAAAACTGAAGCTAAAGATATGGATCAGCTTGCCACAAAATGTTGTCACTTGACTCTGCAAGATATTCTTTATCAGTTATGAAATTCAATTCATGCACAAACAAAAATACACGGACTGCCAAAGATAAATCATACATCTTTAAAACAAGTTGTTGAAATATGTGATTCAGTTTTTGAATCTCGTTGCCTTCAATAAGACCATGTTGTCATCAAGAGGATTAAGCTTTCTAGTAAACTCAGAAAATGAATGAATGTTGAAAATATCTCACAAGTATAGAGAAAATCTTATGGTTGTAGTTCTCATTCTATTCTCCCCCTTTGTCTCTTCACTCATTGAGTTTGTATTCATTCTCAATAAGTTAGGGTAGTTCAACTACCTTTCTTTAGTTGATTCAAATTAGCTTAACTAATTGATTGAGACAAGTAATAATAGTATATATAAATAAAGGTCTTAATTAATAATAACTAAATAGGTGGTACCCCTTGTGACTCCCAATTATTTATTTTGATAATCATCAAACAATAAAATATAAAACTCAATCATTTGATTCCAAATATATCCTCCTTGTAACTCTCGTTTTTATAATTATGATCAAATATTTTAAATATCAACAAAATATAATTTGACCATATCCAAAAGTATCATATCCATGCTGACCAAAAAAAACTGCCTAAACATATGCTTGTTATCCAAAACTTTTTCAAAGTAAAAATATTGTCTTCCACATAAAAAAATAACATTAACCATCATCAAAAACTATATTTACTATGAGAGGCATTTGGCCTCTTTTCACTATTGTCCCCTTTTGAATTTTATGTGGCAGCCTTTCGCTGGCTGGAACCTTGAGGTTGAACTGCACTGATAACATGAGAACAATCATCCTTAAGATGAAAGCGGGAAGACACAGACTTGGAAGATTCTTTGGATGAGCTGGAGGGAATGGATACTCCTCTTCCCTTGTCCTGCACAGGCTCGGGGACATATTTTTTTAATCTCTTACTAGCATGAAATGATTGCACGGGTGAGACAACATGATCAACTTAGGCAATTTGATTCTTTGGTGGTGGAGGCGGTAATGGAAAAGAAGCAGTAAGCAACCCATGGTGATGAACAACAGGTTGGTGGACAATATCTTGCCAACCATAGTTGGTAGGAAGTTTTAGTCGCATTGATACATGAGGAGGGACCTAGATGCCAAAAAAGTTTTGATGTGCTTGGAAGGGCGGTCGTTTTAGGTTGGGGATGGAGGATCCCTTGGCCTACTAGGTTGAAGAACCCAGCTTGGAAAACATGGTTCAATTCCTAGGGGTCGACATAAAAATGTGTGGAGAACGGAGGTCTTCTATGACCCCTTTGCCAATTTCTCCTACCTCTATTACCTTTGCTGAAAAATCTCATCTTGAAGCAATGTTCCAATTAGTTATGAAAACTCTTGACAGTCCATGCATCAAACCTGCCTAAATAAAATCAAAGGTTGGTTCTATCATCCTCAACATAAGCACTTTCAATCAATCCATTCATCATATTACTCAAATCAATAATTAATTTCTATTGAATAGGGAATGATAGGGTTATTGGGAATATGAGGGGTTGGCAATGAACAAAAAGTGGTAGCATGGACGAGAAACATCAGCGAATATTGTTCAAGCAAACACAGATGCAACTTCCATATCAAAACAATACTTCCATTTCCAGTTTTCAAACGCCAGTCACTTCCTTCTCCTTTTTATTATTTATTTTGAAATGTTATTTACAATAACAGAACAGGGAATTAAAATGAATCTAGGAAAATGGTGGGCTTGTAAGGAGTGAAAAATGGTATAATGAATGGAAAATGAAATGGACAATGTTCCATTAAATAAAATAACATTTTTTCTTTAAAATAACATACCCTTAATTGCCAAAAAACATTTTAAACTGTAGGCAATATCAAAGTTAAAGACGCAACAACTTCCAAATCAAACCCAAAGAAGAAATTTGGGACTATCAAACTCAGTCATTATATTTCCTATCCTTTCTTCATTCATGTTTGATCAAACAACAACATAATTTATATACAAACTATCCATAATTTCAACTATCAACGATCATATATAGAGCACTTAGAGCAGACACAAGGAGGATGAGGAGAAGACATTGAACTTAATCATTTACATCAACCAATTTCAATTGATGCACAATGGACTGGGTTCGAGACCCTTTATTCTATTAGCTGGTTGTTTTTCCTTTTTCTTAAAAATCAAATGACTCCAAACATCACTGAGCCAAAACAATTATAACGAATTTCTTCCCACTGTACAATTTATTTCACTTATTTGCAGAGTTCTTTTGATATGATGGAGTATCAACAGAATCATTTCCATTAATTAAAATAGACCACATCAAGYRTGCAATGGAGTGTAACAAGGCCAACAAATATTCATCATACGAGGTTGGTATCTACTTCCAGTACTTGCTATATGACAGGTTGGGTTCGAAACCCTGACGTTCTTTTATTTTATTCACTATACAGTCTTCAAAACGACCAAAATGCATGTAGATAATCAACCAATGGACCAAGGAGATATGAAAGTAACAAATGTTTTCACTGTCGGGTTAACACATAACAAATTCACAATGCAAGTTCGAGCTCGCAACAACCACGACAAAGGAAAACGAGGTATGAACAACGGGTGAGTGGGACAATTTTGCAGGTGGGGTTTATAATATGAAACCAAAATATCCAACAAGGTTTGATAGTCATTTCCAAGGTGGTCACCAGGTATAACTGGACTTACATACAATCAAATTGTGAAATGACAACTTGACAGGGAAACAAAGCCTCATGAGTAGAGAAGGAGGTAATAATACTACATTGAAAGAACCCAGAAACGACCATCTCATTTGTTTACCATAAAAACCCTCCAAAATTCTATCTCGGGACATGGGTGATAACAAACAAAAATTGTCATAACTCTATCAACAACAAGGAGCAATAATAACCATTCATCCACCCCAAGCGCAACCATAACCCAATAACTTCCACATAAATGAGCATTAAAACAAATTCCACTTTGCAACGTTCGAAATGCCAACCAATATCATTTGCACAGACATAATACACATCCAACCACCATATATTTCAAAAAGCAAGCACTCTACATAAAAATTCTAAGAGCCAACACATATATTATATCCAGAGCGAGGCTAGAATGATGAATCGAAGGGAGAGAGTCACCATAGCTCTGAGGAAAGCGCCGAAAAGAACCAAAGACCACCACTATTCTCCAACAATCAAGTGAAACGAAGGTAAACTAACAAGAGCAACCAAAATGTGTGACAAGGTGAGGGTGGTGAGCTCGAGGTGGGGTAAGAACTACGTGCAGTAAATGTACGTCGCTTCTCCACCCACTCATTAATTTCCATCAACCATATCTAGGGTGGAATACATTCAAAACTCCATTAAACACATTAATCAAATATATTCAAATCCAACATGTCACTTCCACTTTGTCAAATTGAAACGAAAACCCTAGTATCCATAGTTTATAGCAGCGCCATAATATAATATATCCCATATTCTAACAAGTTCCACTTTGCAAGGATCGAATGACCTCATAAATTTTTTATGAACATAACTATTGTCCACCAAATATAACCAACATCATGAACACAATATACCATGAATGTAATATGTTATAACCAATGTGAGTGTGAGTTGAAAGTCTAAATTTTAACCATATGCCAAAGAAAATGTATAGTATTTATAACCAAAGTGCTTGTCACTTTCTTTTGACTTTTAAATTTCCAACCCTTGTCATCATTGAATGTATGTGAAAATTTCTTTGAATTCCTGTGTTTTCTCAAACTGTAATATGCTTCATAAAATCATCATGAGTGTAATTCAAAGAAGCGTTTCTTTTTTCACCATGATTTAACAAGGGGGTTCCACCTATTTAGTATATTATTATGTATATGTATATAAATAATAAGGCATTGAAACCCATTTGCAAGCAGGGGTATTACGTTGCGCTTCTGGGCATCAACAAAGGGGTTTACAATTCCCCTCATGTGAGCATTGTCCCTAGTCCATACAACTCGAGTCTTGTAACCACGACTCTGATACCACTCTGTAACACACCCAGACCAACTATTTGGGCACATCATTCAAGAATGACTACATAAACATTCTAAAAAGGTCATGTTACTTCACTGTTAACGCACCTAGATCCCTCTTTGAGCCGCTACCATAATTTTTTTTACCCTGATACCAAAATAAATAGAAAATATATTGCATCATACGTACCTATCATGCATTTATAGCACTTTTAAAAAGAACCAGAATAGAAATAAGAAACAGCTCATAACAACATCTAAACAAATTGAACGCGGAATTTTCATACTCGGTAACTAATATATAAGCAGGACAATAACATCGAGATTAAACCCTCTATATTTAATCAACCAAGAGGTAATCGACTGTAGGGTATAGATGTTCCTCCAAATTGTCAACCTACTGCTCCAAATATCAGTAGCAGATCACACCCAAGCTAGGGCTATGTATCCACAAAAGAGGGTGTCCCTCATAGTCCAACACTTCCCACGACGACTAGTTCTACCTGCAACTATCCCAATCCACCCAATTCTCTTCCCCATGACCTGCACAACCCAAGGAAGGGATCCCCCTTCACTACACGTAGTCCCTCAAGCCTTTCTTCTTCCCTCCAAGCCTCTAGTGCATCGATTGGTCGACCAAGAATCTCTCTTTTGGTACTCCAGGGATTTCAGTTACTAGGAGAAAACTATAAGCACCCAGCTTACTGCCCTCAATGAAATTTTCTCTCTCATGGAGAATTCTGTATGCAATCCTGACAACCTGCTTCTTCAACCCTCGTGCTCCATGCTCCTACGTTGCTCCAATTTGTTTCCTTTGCACAACTGTGCAATCTCTCGTTGCTCCCAACTCGTGGTATTTTATACCACTTTGTGTAAAACTATCTCTGCTTCCCAGAACGTGTTCTCTCTCTCCTTGACTCGTTAGACTTCTTGACTTTGAATGTTGTGTTTTTCCATATGAGTTCCCTTTTCCTAGATTTCTTGACTAACACTCCTCCCAAGGAGGATTGTACTCAGCCCCCATGCTCACAATAACTTCTCGAAGTGACTTCTCTCACCCACATTCTTACAGGCATTCAATGATTGCCTTTGGAAACACTCCAAAAGAAATAGAAGGTTCATACACAAGGTAAATTCTAAAATAAGGTCGGTTGAGATCAATACCCATGAACAATTCCCTTTGGACCCCCTTGGACCCTTCCCCCTTTTGTGGATACTTATCCCATTGTTACTCTATCTATGTGCATCTGCAACAACGTTATCTTTATTTATCATTATAATTTACAAAGATTACATATTACATTGTTTGGCCCATGGCTACATATCTTATGCAATATGGGTGATAACATATATATATTACTAAGCTAGGGTTAAAACAAGGATGTTGCATGACCCTTCTTAGAGGTCTTATTTTCTATTCTAATTTGGGTAAAGATTCCAAACCTCCCTTTGTGATTTTGGAATGACGTCTCCCTTCGAGCAATGAGTGGGTACCTCGATCTCCCCAAAGTTTAATCCCAACCATTTTAACACATTCACAAAGATTTGTGTAAAAGTAGATTTGGGCCTTAATCACCCAAAGGAAATCCTTTTAGAATTTGATGGAGTAGTATGAAAACAAAGTATGGATTATAATTAGGTTGCTTATAGGTGAAAAAATTGTTTTGATCTTACCAATTCTCTTCCAAAGTAGGATTTTGAGATTGCCCCCACAAGGTAAAATACACAAAAGAGAAACAATAAATGCAAGCCCACTTATTAGAATGCTGCAAAATTGCATCAAAATATAATTGGTTCAAACTTCTCAAACTAAGAGAATGGGATGGAATGAGAAATTCCCCCATCCAAGGATAGTCGAAGACTGGCCAAGGACATACCACCTTTGCATGCTAAAGAACATCTAACTCACCTAAAAGATAATAAATATCCCAATGGTAAGTCCCCATCACAAGAGAAAGGGATTGAGGTAAAGAAAGAAAAAGGAAAAGAAGGGTAACACTAGCTTTAGAAGATTTTACCATTTCGTAATCAATGTCTTCCATTGAAGTGATGGCTATGAACTCTTCATCATAAAGGAAAGTTCAAAAGGATAATTCTCAACAATCAAGTGACTCTAGGATATCAAAATATTTGAGATCAAGCAAGGCATATTAACTCTACATTGTCTTGTTGTAGTTAGACCCTAATGTCTTTGAAGTTTTGGAGTAAGAAAAAATGTGTGACAGAATTTAAACGAAAAAACAATGAAATATCCATTTGAGTATGGTCGAAACCAAGTCATTTTTTTTATAAAATAACCTAAATCTCTTTTGTTTCTCTTTAAAAAAGTTAAGGATTACCCCCAAAAGATAATAAAAGGTGAGAAAAACAATGGTTTCCCTCAAATATTATTTGACGCAAAGAAGCAAAGGTTGTCGAAGATGATGTTTAAATACTTAAAAGGTAGCCAATAAGGCATGGCCTCTCGATAGGGGGAACTGTAGGAGGAGATGCTCAAGTGGATGGTTGTCTAGGTGAGTTAATGTCCTTGGTACAAAGTGCTATGATTTCTACCTTTAATGTGGAGGTCATAATAACTTGACATAGTAATACAAATATATGACTTTTCTTTATTGGCTATAAACATAGGATGACAATTATTCCTCTGATTTACCATTGTGTTGTCATCAAATTGCACTTGGGAAGAATGAGTTATTATCTAGTGTTCATCAATACATAGAAATAAACAAACTATTAAAAAGGAGATCCTTTGTAACAATTATCATGATATGAAGCACCTAATGGATAGAAGTTTCCATGAGGGATAGAAGTGAGGGGTTGATAGTAGATCCTATTGCATGAAATGATTCAACTTTGATCCTATACTAATGAGCGAGTAAGTATCATTCACTCATCATAGAAAGCAAGCTAGTGGGAAGTGTCTTGTATTGATGAGCGAGCTAGAAAGGTGGTCGTGTACCAATGAGCAAGTTGAAAAGGTGTAGTGACTCTTGTAGGGGTTGTGTTTCCTACTAGAAATCTTGAATTGTTGAATTCTCTAAAAAGCATAGTGAGCATGCTAGCATGAGAGTTAGATGTGTAATTTATCAATGGATCTAATGAGTGGGATAGAAGGGAATTCATGCATTGTTAACTAGAATATTTCCCAAAATCGAAAAGAGCCACTTCTTATTTCAATGCATCATCTCAAGGGTGGAATTCACGCAAAAATACCTTTCGATAGAAAGTGAATTGCCCTCAAAAATTATTTTCTGAGCTTCTTGATCTACCTTCTTTATTTTCTTGATAAATCCATTATAAACTTTTGTATGGTTGGCCATAGCTCATTGGAAATAAATGTATTATGGTTGTGTTTAGATTTCAATGGGTAGTATAACATCAACTCTTGTTTGATTTTTAAAATGATGGATTGCTTGTATGCGCTACACATATTTGTATAATGAGTTTAGGTTTGATTAGTACCCCACTCCCAATATAGGAGGAAAGAATCGTATGCCATGCTTTAGTAGTTGAGAACCAAGTACGTTACATTCAAATAAGACATTATTTCGGGAGCTTGAATTACATCCCTAAAGAACTTTGAAGAATTAAGGTTAAAATGACTCATTCACTATCACTGTTGTAGGTTGATCCTTGCGGGTCCCTTTTAGATGTCAAAAATAACTTTTCTAATTCACTACAAAGTTCCTGTGTGATGGGAATCTAAATGGGATTTTTGTAATTTCTCTTTGCATTGACACTAAAGGGTGGGACAATTATCCTATGTAGGAAGGACTGTATCTCTAGTAATTTGACATTTGGAATTGGCTTTGAGACTACATAGAGGTGTTGTTTCTTGCGAATTGTACATATGTCTTTTGTTAATAGTTTGTTGGTAATAAACTATGTTGCACGGGGACCTGTGCCCCCCAAAATAACTTGCATACCAATCGTTCTTGCGTACCCTTAGGAAATGTCCCAAGACTGCCAGGGACTCCATCAAGGACTTAGGGACTTACTTTCCATCCCGAAGACATTCCGAGCAGATTTCAAGGATGTTTCGAACAAATTTTGAGGATATTCTGGGAAGATTTTGAGGATTTTCTAGGAAGATTTTGGGGATATTCCAGACATTTATCTTCAGTTTTGACAATTAAATAAATTGATGATTGGACAATATGATCAATTCTCCTATCCATTATTTGTGTATTGCGCTGAAGCTAAATCTGTTGTACAAGTTGCAGCTCAAAACATGGGTTTTGTATGATGGCTTTCAATTTGGGTTTCTCGTGATTTATGTTGATGATTATAG
>SNQJ01S0007793.1:31394-42690 GCA_010110895.2 Picea sitchensis | reverse complement strand
TGTATAGTATAGCTTGCTATACTTACAAGCTTGAAGCAACTCACAGTCCCTTGAAAAAATTGGGGGTGTGCTCTAGCCATCCCAGGGACGTGTCCCCCCATCCCCGTCGTTTCCATATCCTAAGAACCAATGTGACATAGTTAATAAAGTTCGATGCAAAGTCTCACCTTCCATTTGGGTAATCATTGGTTTGGCTCCTTCAAAATTTCAAAATCTGGCTCACTATATTTTTGGAGTTACATGGTATACAAGTTAGGGTTTTTGTTTAGTCCTCAAACTAGACTTAAACAAGTGGTTTCAGTAAAACAATCATATCTAAAGATTGTGAAGTCCAAATTGGGTGCCACTTGTGGGATTAGACAGAGGACAGACCAGGGCATTTCAAGTAAAAATTCCAGGCTTGTTAGGGAAATATTGGCGATGTGGCAATCCATACAAGTTCATTCACCTTAAAGGCACTAAAAACAACAAGTCTTGGAAGCTTGGACCTAGCTCCCTCTTGCAGACTTGAGATTGAATGAGAATTGTGGGATATTGAAGTGGTTTGTAGGACAAAATTTCAAACTCAAAGGTGCAAAAAAGTCAGAGATATATCAATTACAGCATCGGCATGTAGATTATTCCTTGAACAAAGGACAAAAAGGTGTTAACTTGAAACCTCTAAAACTTGTGATTGGGAGATCTGTTTGAGGTGATTCAAAAAGGGGTTGTAAAGATAAAATAGAGGTGAATTGTAGGTAAATAAGATATCTGCCCATATGGCAAGGGGTAGTGAAAAAAATTCTATGCCAAGTAAACCTCTAGAGGGCTCATCCATGACTCATGAAGAAAGTGAAGACTAAAAGAACAATGTATCCAAGTTGGCAAACAGACTTAAGGGCATTGAGGATATAATGTTGAAAAAGGTTGATGTTCAGTGTTATCAAGAAATCAACCAAAATGAAAAGGACAAGTTGAAAGATCATATCGAGAATGTGGAACAACTAAATAAATCCATGGAATCAAGGCTCCCGCAAGCCCTAGACAAGATATGCCCTAAAAGAGATAATGTGAACCAAGGAACTTATTGGAAAAAAAAAAGATATAAAAAATTGAATTTGAACAACATCCCACCAATATTCGTATTCCAAGAGGGTTTATGGATGAGATTGGAGCTAATCATCGATGAGTTCCCAAGGGTATCCACACTCCTATGGTTGAATTAAGAATATTTGATGGAACATGTCTTTACATGGTGAATCAAATAAAGCAATATTTTGAATTGCATAAGATTATTGGTTATAAGCAAATGATTTCCATGGCAACTTTGTATTTTGACACATAACCATATCAATGGTATCAATAGGTAATTAACCAGAAACTGTATCGAACCAGTCAAACTCAAAAATGCAAAACCAAACCAGACAAGAAAAAAACCGAATTAATTAAAAAAAAATGATCGACCAAAAACTACATAAAATATTCAAATTTTGAAAAAGAACATATATATTCATGTGCATCCATATGAATCCAAACCATTTACACACAAATAGGCAAAGCTTCTCATTTATATAGCAAGTAGGAGTGCCTATAATCAAAATTGCACCATGTACAATCCATCTTTGAACCAAAATAGGTTAGAACATGACAACAATCATCTTTACTTGTGTTTTAACTAGAGATGCTCAAATGTTATTCACATCAACATTCAATATAAAGCATTTATGAGAATATACTTATTAGACCAATTGCAAATGACCAATAAAAGTATAACCCAAGATCCAATTCAAGTTATGTTTAATTCAATGTATCGTGGTTATACAACCATATTAGAATATGAGCTTTTCTATATCTCAAACCATTCATAGCATTAAATCAATGCATATATATAGCTTTATTCAACAAATTATTGAGCATGCATTTCCCTTTAAACAATGAAGTTCTTTTTCGATTTCCATGATGTTCTTTTTCGATTTCGATTTTTCATTTGAAAATCATAAATCATTAACCCAAGATAAGATTATTGCAAAGTTTAATAATAATGTTCCAATAATCACACACGACCATCAATAGATAAGATTATTGCAAAGTTTAATAATAATGTTCCAATAATCACACACGACCATCAATGATATCCAATGACATAAATTTTGAGGCGTTTCAGAGAGTAATAATATGTGCAATATCCAATGTAGAGTTCACAAACATTTTATTTATTAATCCAACATTCAAAACACAAGTTTAGTGATGTATGTAGCGTAATATCCAATGGCAAATTCTTTCGTGTATCATTAAATGCTAAATGGAAAAGGTACTTACTACTTATCACCCATTTATTAGTAAACATACAATCCCTTCGCAAAGGCTGGTTCTATTAGATCTTTTTACCATGAACCAATCATCAAATAATTAAAAAAGACCTTCATAACTTTATGAATTCAATGGTAAATAACCATAGAAAAAAAGAAGTTTACGCTTACGAAATCAAGAAAACAAATATTCAACTATTTGAACAAGGTATCACCATTGGTTTCGTTTTAAATTCAGACTAGGTGCGGATTCAAGAGATAAATCCACCACTCATTAACATTCTTGAAATGGGGAATAGCACGGGACAAAAATGGCAGGATACAAAATTTTTGTGAATCAAATAGATGAACAGGAAACCCTAAACCATTTAAAAAATCATAGATAAAATCATTGAGCCGTGAGTTAAATAATATTTAAATGTGTTCTTACAATAAATAATGATTTTTTCTCTTGATGTGATCAAATTATAATAAAATAGTGTTTTTCTTTTCCTTGACGAGGTCAATCACCATAAAATAATGTTTTTCATGATGCACCCTCTTTAGGAAAGGATCAAAGTGGTCAGATAAGCTCAACACTTTGCTCCATTAATGAAATAAATCACGTGCCAAGGTGAAATTCGTCCTTCCACTTAAGTTGAGATAATGAACATGTGCTCAAATAGAAAGGGGGTGCTCCATGTGTCTAATAACACTCCAATGTGCAATATTTACCTAGGATGGTGGGTCTAACCCCTTAGAAAATCACTAATCCATAGCCCCAAATGACAATTTCCTAGTAAACATAACATTTAATTTAATTTAGACACTTGACTAAGTTTTACCTAGGGAAACATTGTTAATAGTTTTAAATAAGCCCACTTCTAAGGAAAACCCATATTTCCTAAAATTTTTAGGTGGATGATAGGTAATTAGTGAGATTAGGGAAAATGTTCATATGATGACTCTCAAAGTTTTAGACATGCACAGGGCATTTTAGCTTTTTTTTTCTCTAGCTTTATTTAGCTAGAAATTCTTTTCATATTTTCCTTCTAGAGGGAGCTTTTACTACTTCAATCTGCACACACTTCCCCTTTCTTTTCTTTGATTTTTTCTACGTCCTTTTTTTCTTTAGATATGAATTTTTCTCTTAGGACTTGAAAGGGAGGGGGCCTAATGAAATGGTTTATACTTTATTTGACTTTATTGTTCACCTCTTTAGCCTTCGTGGCTTAATTTGACATAAACTTCTTTTATTTCGACCTTTGAGTAGCCATACATGACGAAATGCTATTTTTTTATGTGGAAGGAAATGAGTGACAAGGGAAATGAAAAATACTTAGTGTGATTAGGATATGGATTGTGCTACCCAATCTAAACAATCTAGTAGTATGAGTCATCTTAGAAGAGGGGAATACTTTAACTAAAAACATGTTTCCCATGGTCACATGATGCAAATGAGAAAACTTTATATGTTATGACATCCTAGTCAACCGTCGTAAGGTAACCACAACTTCATGACATGCTAGGGGCTTATATCATCATAGATAAACAAATATTACACATGGGGCATCTATGGAGTGACTTGGACCACCAAGATGTATTTGAGCATCTAAAGTTAGCGCACCATGGTTCATCAAGCAGGAATCATGTCTCAATCGGAGAATGAATGGAGTTAGTGTGGATCTGACGAGAGATGCATGGACTCAGTCTATTAAGGTTTATAATTCATGGGCAGATTAAAAGAAGACATTAAACATGAGTTCTTGTTAAAAGAAACAAAGCATGTTGTAGAAGTCATGTGATTTGCTCATCATATTCAATCCAAGAATATAGTTACATGTAACTCTGTCACGGGAACATGTGTAGGAAGTAAAGATAGATTTATTCCTCATAGGGCAACAACACCCACTCGAATATCACAAAAGGGAAAGTACAAATACGAGCAAAAGGACTATGCACTGGCTGTAATAGCAAATGGTGCAAGGAGCATAAATGTTAAGAAACAAAATTGTTCACATTGAAAAACAATGAATAAGAGGAAGAAAATGTGAACCCAAAAGCGCAGGAAAAAGATGTAGACGTGAGATTAATCAAGCACCTTAAAACATAGTTGACAATAATCAGGCACCTTAAGAAATTGTGAACCCAAAAGAGCAAGAAAAAGATGTAGAAATTTTGCACAACATAGATCAAGATACCATGTGTGAAATATCAATTCATCCATTGGTAGGTTTATCAATGTCTCAAACCCTCAAGATCACAGGGTACATTAAGAATCAAAAAGTCATAGTACTTGATGATTCAGGTCATACCCATAACTTTGTTGATAAAATATTAGTGGAGCATCTCAATTGTTTTGTGTACCCAATGACAATTTTCAAGTATTTGTTGCAAATGAGGGGGATTATCGATTGTGCAAGAAAATGCCATAACCTTAAACTTAATACAAAAGACTATAACTTATCAAGCCCCATGTATGTCATTCCTATTAGAGGAATAAATGTGGCTCTAGGGATTTAAAGGTTGAAAACTTTGGGTACAATTTCTACAAACTATAATGAATTATCCGTGAGATTTGAGTTAAAGGGAATTGAATATGAACCTAATGGGTTAAAATCTCCAACCTCTTATATGATCAACTCACATAGAATGGAAAAGCTCCTAAAAAGGGCTATAGTGGAGTTATTGTTATACTGTATTCTATGAAAGTGAAATAGGGAGATGAAAATATTCCATTAGATGATCAACGCACATAGAATGGAAAAGCTCCTAAAAAAGGGCTATAGTAGAGTTATTGTTATACTTTATTCTATGAAAGTGAAACAGTGAGATGAAAATACTCCATTGGAACAATAATGTATCTTTAAAAAGCATGATATAGACTTCCAAAAAAATTCCCAAAGGCTACCTCCATTTAGAGATCATGAACATCAAATTAAGCTCATATTTGGAAATGCACCTCCTAATAAAAGACCTAATAGATACCCATATCAACAAAAACATTGAGATTGAGAAAATGGTACAAGACATGTTGGATGCAAGTATTATTCGACCAAGCAAGAGCTCATTTTGAACCTCAACATCGATGGTGAAAAGGAAGGATAATTATTGCAGCATGTGTCATGATTACATAGAGATAAACAAAATCACCATTGAAAATAAGTTCCCTATTCCAAATATCGATGAGCTATTAGATGAGTTTCTTGGGGTTGTTGACTTCCCAAGGTAAGATCTTAAATCAAGATACCATCAAATTAGCTTAAGGGAAGAAGACATTCCTAAAACAACAAAACATCAGGGGCACTATGAGTTCTTGGTCATCCCTTTTGGGCTGAACAATACTCCTACTTTTCAAAGCCACATGAACAATATTTTCCGACCTTATCTTAGAATTTTTTGTTGGTTTTCTTTGTGTTGATGTTTGAAAAACATCAGGAAGACATTCTTCTATATATATATATATATATATATATATATAGTTATTTATTCATTTCATGGCTAAGATCTTGTATAAGTTGTCCTTGGATAGCCCCTTTACTAAATGTTAGGCCCACGTCTTTCTTCAAAAGTAAAAGTGGACTAAGACAAGAATGTCCTCTCTCGCCTCTACTTTACATAATTATAGCAGATTCTTTAAGTCAAAGGTTAGAATACAAAAGAGTAGCAAGCAGCCTCGAAGGAATCAACGTTGCAAGGAGTCAGAGATTTATCACTCTCAATTTGTTGATGATACCCTTCTTATGAGGGGAGCATCTAGCATAATAATTGAGTAATTTAAATGTATTTCGGATCAATTTCTCAATGCTTCTAGTGGAAAAGTAAACAATGGAAAAAGTCTTATATATGGGGAGAACAAAAGCTCTCATCAACTTCAAAATTTCCAAAATTCTAGACTTCACATTCTCGCCATCCTTGTCTTCCTTTAAATACCTAGGGATGTCGATCTCTCTAAGCAATCCAACATCAATGGTTTGACAAGGTAGAATAGTGTAATCAAAGGCAAAATGCAACCATGGGGATCTCATTGGTTGAACTAGACAAGCATAGTGGTTCTTATATAATCAATTCAATCAACATTGTCGATGTTTCAATGTTTGACAACGTTGGCTGCTTCTGGTATAATGCAGCAAGTAGCAAAAGAAATTCATAAGTTCTTATGGAAAACTGGGAAAACCAATATAAGAAAGTTCCATCTCATCAATTGAAATATTGTTAAATCTCCAAAAGACAGTGGCGGGCTAAGAATAAAAGATCCCATTTTAATAAATATTGCCTTGAGTGCCAAAGTCTTTTGGTGCCTCATATCTGGACCAATGGAATGGTGGAAAAAAGCTTTGTTCAAGAAATGATTTCATGGCAGCAAGAATAGATGTTTACATCAAACATTGGATGGAAAAAATGGATCCCCAATATGGAAACTCTCTAAAGTAGTTGTTCTAATTCAATACCAAATCACTTGGGATCCTCAAGATGTCAAACTCGTCAAAATATGTGATGATGGTATGATGGGAAAGCCTCCTCTTAAGCATGCTCAAGAAGCATCATGAGGTTGAGAGAAAGGATGAAATTGTTGTTGGTTGCAACTTCATGAGACATTCTCCAGGTTGTTCTCCTCTGGACTGAGTTAAGACGCTCTGTAAGAGAGCCCATGTGATGGGTGTGTCATACTCCTTTGGACTGAGTTGAGATGACGTGTGGTCTCGTGTCGTGCTCCTTTGGAGTGAGTTGAGACGACTTGAGATGGTCTCCTGTCAAACTCCTATGGACTTAGTTGAGTTGACTCGAGATGGCTCTCCATATGGTACTCCTATGGACTTAGTTGAGTTGATCTGTTGAGAGTGACGTCCCTGTGGTTGAGCACAAGTGGACGTGTCCCTAGTGGTTGAACACTAGAGGATGTGTGGATCCTTGCTATATTGTCTAAGAGTAAGATTTATTGTGTAACCCTAATTGTGTAAAGGGTACAGGTCAACCCCACCATGTAAAGATAATTAATATTTGTGTAAAGATTAATTATATCATTGAGTCATAGAAGTCGGACCTATTGTGCCAATAGACACACCTCTTGGGTGCAAGTTTTCTTGGTCATAGAGCACACTCTTGTGTGCTCTAGGGTTTATGGTGTGGGGGATCTTCTCTTGACTCTATAGCAAAGGATTGTTGGGTTTTTCCCTTGATCGAGAAGGGTTTTCCCAGGATAAACTCTTGTGTTCTTGTGCATGGTTATTCTTCTTGTGATATTGGTTACTGCATCTATTGTATATGGTATCGTTGCATTGTTTATGGTTCAAGTACATGCTAAATTGAAATAAACTACATGTGCATGAGCTAAGTATTAAAATTCAACAAAAATCTCAAAGGATTAATACACTTTTTTATTTGTCTCTTGGGGATGTACAAGACAATGATCTATGGATTGGGTCAGAAACCACTATCACTCTGCTTCATCTTGTAACCCAGATTAATTCCCTTCCCTCTCTCCTTTAGGATTATGTTATTGTGAACAAATCATCTATTGATAATCGGGGTTGGGGACCCAAAGGCTCTGAATACATGGTAAAGACAAGGTATATTTCCCAACTTCTAAAATTCCACTTGCCTCATTCTAGAATTTGCCAACATATCTGGAGGAGTGATGGATTGCCAAAAGTCAATACTTTCTACTGGATCATGGTACATGGGAGATTATTAACAATAGAAAATTTGCAAAAACATGGGATCCAAGGGCTTTCAAGGTGTGTATTGTATACTTCAAAGGCTGAAACTTAGGGTCATATTTTCTTCATATGTCCCTTTTTTTAAACATGTATGGAAGTTTTCATTTGAAGAAATCAAGCATCATATGGTTTTTCCTGGCTCTTGGAATGAAATGTTCACCAATTGGCATAAAAATTATTACAGAACATTTCAAAACAAGCCCATTATTAAAAGAGCCTGGCTGGTGATGCCTAAATTTGTGTGTTGGAAAATTTGGCTCGCCAAGAACAAATCCATCTTCTAGCAAGCCACCATAGCTCCCAGAACAATAGCAGTTAAAGCATGAGGTCTATTGATTGAATCAATCCAATTAAGGGAGTGAAAGGTCGTAATCATTTCATGTTGGAGCAAGAGGAAAGAGACTAGTTACAAGATGTTTTATTGGGAGGCGTTCTTCAACCAAGAAGCTACAATACAAAACCCACACAATGGGAGCATTGACAAATTCATCTTGAGGAGGAGGAATTCGGAAGTTGGCAACTCTCTTGGAGAAAATTCATTATGTTTTTTTATGGGGCCTCAAAATGAAATCCTGAGGTGGCAAGTGCGAGCTGGGATTGTTTTTTATACCAAAGAAAATCATTAAGTAAGTAATGAATGGGGCCTGTGTAAAGCTACCAACAATCAACCTAAGGCGCTTGCCCTATACCAAGGGTTAAAGCTTCTTGACCCAAGGCGTTTAAGCTTGGGGACTCAACAATAATTATTAAACTCATGCGTTACTCTACTTCGTCTGATGGCAATTTAGCAAGGCTTATTCTCGACGAATCCAGCAAGAAGTCAATAGCTTTGAATCAATAGAGTTTTTCCACATCCTAAGACAATGGAATCAATAGGTTGATTGCTTGGCCAATAAAGCTTCTTGTCTAGAATGCGAAACCTTGAAGTTGAGGGCAAAAGGGGAGGTTTTCCATCTCTCCCCAATTCCTTAATCAATTTTTTTTATGATTTATCCAAAGTGTTGTATGCCACCTTCTATCCAAGCCAAGTGACATATAAAATTTAATAAGGGAGGACAGGAGCCAATGTTCACCATAATCATTGTACCATCGCACACTTCAATCATAATGAGGGATCAACTTTATCAATTTGGCTTCAATTCAACCTTAAGCAAAGGTGGGATAATGTATCCTAGGTTGTACATTTCTTAGTCCATTTATGGTTAATTCCTAGAGGTGCTTTTCAATTCTATTGGGAGTGGTAGGGAATTATTGTATTAATTCCTCAATTAAAATTTCTCTCTCTATGTTTCTAGTCACAATTTGGTGGTGAATGGGATGTTCTCAATGCTGAAAATGGAACTCAGCATAAAGGCTTGGAATTGGTGGATTATGGGGAGTGCACATTCGATAGTATGGCGAACCACCACCACCCAAGGTGATGCCCCCTTTGTGAAATTGTTGACATCTGTCGTGTTGTTCGACATCAAGAGTCCCTTATTGTGGATAATAGGACATCCATATTTACTACAACATGGAAAATTATACCTAGGAGGAAAATCATAGTAATGGGATGGCAGTTATAAAAGAAACTCTTCTATAAGAAAAAAAGCAAATAGAGAATTTAAAAGCTGAATGTAGTGCTTTGCATCATCAGGTATCAAGTCTGACCAAGGACCCTCAATCAGCTGCCTCTAACTACAGAATGTCCATTGGTTCAAATGTTGAAAAAAACATTGAGGAGGAGACTATTCATCAGATGCCCAGAGAAATAGATGTGGATGGCATGGACCAAGACCCAGCCTTCTCCACTGGAACAAGAGGAATCTTACAGCAAGAATGTCTTATTTTTTTGGACATCCTCTGCAAAGGATAGCAGAGGATTAATCATAGTTGTTTTGCAAGTTTTTGGAATTTTGCTGAACAATATACTGTGGAATAGTCCTCTTTTTAGTACTATTATGTGTCCAGCAAGGCTCCAACAACTTTTTAATACAAAGGTTAACCATTCTTATTTAAAAATAAAAATAAAAAACAAAAATTAAAACAAATATACATATGTTTGGCGAAAATTTCTTAATAATTTGAATCCTCAATCGATGATATTAATTTTAACAATGTTTCAAGATGAAAAGTGTACCAAATAACCAAGAACAGTAGCTGCAAAAACTTTTAATGCATCTGGAAATATATAGAGTAACAAATGCTCACTTGTAATTTGGGCTACAGGCAGGTTTCCACTTAAGAGTCAAAAAAATCATTACAAAAGAAGACATAGGCATATTCTAGAGAGGGAAAACTGTAAATCTAAATAAGATACTAACAATGTTTAAGTGCTCAAGGTGGGGAAGTAAAATGTAAAGGCATGCATACCATGCTTCACTGGACCTTCATGTCAGGCCTTGGTTCAAATGCCATAACAGAGCCAGCCCATATATCGTCGGCATTGTCCTCTAAAGGACAGCTGGGAAGCCAACTCCATGTCTTTTGACTTATACTGTAAACAACCACCTCTATCACCAGCTTACTTCTGTAGACTATAAAGSATGCACAATCCCCAACTACGCAGCACATAAACGGGCRGTCCATCAAATCCCTGTTATCACCCTCAYACAGGRCTGGAGGCATTCTGGCAATCCTGTTAACACCCTCACACATGGATGGAGGCATTCTGGTAATCTCCGTCCACCATGATGAAGAAAATGAGGAGGAGTCTACCTTTGCCCTGTCAAACTCCCATATAATGAACTCCTGCAAAAGCTTCTCCTCGTCTTTGACTATGCCGCCCGTCACTAGAACCCGCGACCCGCAGGCGAACAGGTAAAGGGACATGCACTTTGCAACAGCGACCTCTGGCAAGAGCGCGGAAACATAAGTCCCATCTCTGATGCTGAAACAGATAATACCCCACTCCCTATTAATGACTGCCAAAGAGTAGAAGGATCCGTCGCAGAAAACCATATCCATCTGCCTCTTCGGCCCTGTTCCCGCTATGGTCACTTTTTGAGGCAGATGCCCTACAATTCTCCAGGACTTCTCCATAGAATTGTAGATTTCAACTGTATGTTTATCCAGAATTTTTGACGTGCCCACCATCACAACCATGTATTCATCTCGATTGTCGCCCTCCCCGCCCACGATGCCCATGATGTCGACGAACCGAATGGATGACAAGCGGGGAAGTATTAAGGACGTTCTTGTGAGAGGATTGCAAACACGAATTGCATATGGACGAAAACACCTCACCAAGCAGAGGCCTGCCGCCGATCCATAGCACGTAACTGGATATGTTGGCTTTAAATCTTGCTCTAAGATGAAGGAAAGGGACAT
>SNQJ01S0007793.1:9971-25925 GCA_010110895.2 Picea sitchensis | reverse complement strand
TTGCAGAATAAAGATACTATTAAAAAAAACGTCAAATCAAAATTTAAGGAAAAAATGTGGTGTGATAAAGAGTTAGAGGGAAAAAGAAAATTAAGGTAATATAAAGATGTAATAAACCCTAATCTAGAAGATCAAAATTATCTCTCTGTTTTGCCAAGTGTAAAGAAAAAAATAAGCATTGTTAAGATAAGAACAAATTCTCACAAGATCCATAGTGAAACTGGGCATTGGTCAATTCCTAAAACGCCATGGGATGAAAGCGTGTGTCACCTTTGTGACACTAAGAAGGTTGAAGATGAAAACCACTTTCTCTTAGATTGCCCATCCTATACCCATATTAGATCTCATTTTCAAAATATGTATCACACTACCAACCTTCCTAACCTCTTAACTCAACAAAAGTATGGTGATCTTGGAAATCTTCTCTTAATGCTTTTCGAGCACAGAAACAAAATTCTAAAGAATCAGAAGTAATAACTTACCCTCTTAAGGTCCGATAGACCAATTCGGTCTTAGTGGACGTTAATCATTATCATCGTCATCAATTGTTTTGTTATTGAATTTTGAATCAAATGTAACTTTCCAATATATAGGGTCTAAGTCATTACAACATACTTCTTATGAGCTTTATTCATATTATTATGCAAATTTAACTCTAGTGGGGAGGATAATGATTATTTCTGGTAACCATCTAAACTCAATCCAATAAAAACTAAAATATTTATATTAAATATTTTTTATGAATATAATAAAAACTAAAATATTAAAATATTTGTTATCATAATTATACTATTATTTTAAAATGATTATATGATATAATATAATAATATATTCAAACTTAAAATTATTATATAATATAATATAATAAAAGTAATATTCAAACTTAATAATAGTTTTCGATAGGAATTTTTGTCTCTTATTACATTATAACATAGATAAAAAAAGTCATTTTCTTCATTTTATTTATTAAGAGTATACCATGTTGATCTTATATTAGTTGCACGTTAATTGTCCAACATTTTCATTTTATATAAAGTTTTGTCTTATAATTTTGATTTTTCTAATTAATTGTTGAAACATTTAATTTTGTTTTTTTCTTAATTTATATTGGCTATTGAATTTAAGGTCTTATTGTAATAGTAACGACGCAATTATCGGGACTATGTATGATTATGTATTATTTTATTATATTTTTTTGAACCGTAATAAATGATAATGAGCTTCGTGCAATTGATGGCTTGCCATCCTGTCATTGCAGTTATTGTTGGGCCTCTCATTGCAATTGATGGCTAGGCGTGGTCATTTGCATGCCCATCCAAAAATCAGATTATGTATAAAGAAACTTGGAATTTGGACTCTGAAGGTGTAGGAGGAGGACGACTTCCATCACCCCTCCACTAGCATTCATCTTCAATACTCACTCAACACGGTAATTCTCATGTTGAGTTGTTTCCTAGTCGTCTCTCATGTCCAATTGCTTCTTGGTCGTCCCACATCTCTGATTTCTTATCAATATATGTCTTTTGTGCATGCAGAGGCACAATATTGAAGAAATTATAACATATTCCATGCCTAGGACGTTGTCATTTGTAAAGTTGTTATGAATATCAAACGAAATCAGGTACGAACCCTGTGAATTTAACATAATTTCATCCTCAATAAGTAGGCAAATATCTCACCTCGTTTCATTCTTTTACATTAGTTCAAATTGTTATGAAGAACTACATAAACTACAATGTATAAAGCAAGATTTACAACTATTTTTTGATAAAATTGATCACTATATTTATTAAAAAATTGTGGCATATCTAGAAAAAAATTAAAACATTTCTTTGAATTTCATTTTTTTTTTATTTCCTACAAGAGTTATGATTAGTTGTTTCATTTGTTGATCTTCATGGAGGATTGATCCTCGTTTCTTTGTATCATGGACACTACCAGGTAACCTCTATTACAATTTTTCTGGTCATTTCCTACACAAGACGTTTTTTGTCATTTCCTTCGCAAGACTCCGATAGAAAAATGAAAAGGAAAATTGTTGGCAATAGGAAAATGAAAATGGAAGGCAAAGAAGTCTCCAGTAGCACTCCCTTTTGGCTTACAAACTATAAAGAAGGCACCCAGATCCGATCTTGTTGAGTCATAGGCAACGAACACAAAGCACAATCAAATGTCCCCCAGGTTCGAGTCAAAGGCTTATGCTCTATCAACACTTGAAGTTAAATAATCCATATCCTTGGCATCATGTGCATTGTGACCAATGCCCTTTAAACATTATTGTTCAAGTTCTCGTATTTCCAGTGCGTGATGGGCAGTCCTCTGACCAAATCCATCTTCCCCCTTAAATAGTCATACCATAATTTATAACTTCCACATAGGGATTTCACTGTTATTTCATATAAAATGGACTTCTTCTCAAAAGGGGCATCTCGACGAGTCACTATGTAACACCCATGTTTCTCCCAGCTTGTAATTAATCATAATTAATGATTGCAATGAAATGATAGACAAATATTGTAACTATGTTATTGTTTAATTGTAACTGCCAACAACTGACTGTGGGGGTGAATCCTTAAAAGCATTGACCATGATATCACTAGAGGAATGAGAGGGGGTTCTCTTAAGCTAAAGGGCCCCAAACCTTCTTGCTGAAATATTTAATTTGGAATTATTTAGATTATTTCCCTTAGCCCTGATTTCAAGGCAAATCAATTAATGAAAGGGGTTTGTAGTTGAACAACCCAACCACCCCAATGAATGGAAGTATGGAGGGATTCCAAAAGGGACAAGAAGTTTTCATCTAGAGGACAACAGGAAAGATCACCATAGGTTCCCAGGATTGACCCACAAGTTGCCTTCTAACTGAAGAAATAAAAGCACAGGTCGAGAATCCTCCCAAGCTAGGCATGCAAGAAAAACACATGGGATTGTAGACAGAGGGATAGAGGAGGTATGGAGGAGATGAGAGTTTGGGGAAGAAGGGATGGATTGTGTAAAAAAACAGTAACAGAAAGAGATTGAGCTCTGAATTTTGGGTCTAAGAACCCATAAAACCCAACCTCAACTAAGAGGGTCGTGAGCTTGATGCTAAGAAGACATTTGATAAACCTTGAAGAGGCCTTAACTAAGGGGGTGTAAGGAAAATATCTACTAAGAGTAGAGTGAAGAGAGTGACCCTCAAATCTTACTGAGAACCTGAGAGATATTCCATAGTGGTATCATAGCTTGGCACGGGGGTGGCCAGAGTGCTAAGAGTGAATGCATCTAATCCTACGATTGGGTGGAAAGGAGAACACCCACGGTAAGTTGGTTGGCTGCAACCTGTAATCAGATAAGTATATCTTCACTCTATGTAAGTAAATGGAGATAAAGGATCGATGCATGTGATTGTGTGTAACTGTGTATAATAATACGTTTGAATTGAATTGCATGTGTATTGCCTTTATGAGCAAGAGGACCCTACACTTTATGTTAACTGATTAAGGAAATAGTACAATTGATTTCCCCTTGTGAATATAACCCTAGATACATCGAAACATTTGTACCTCCTAGGTGCATAGCAAAGTATTGTTGTGGTGTGATGCCTGTGAAAAGAAAAGAGGCTAGAAAGTTAAGAAATGAACAATAATTTCCAAAAGGAATGGGCTATTGTAATAATAACATGTTGAAGGCCCAAGAAGGTCGATAGACCTTGTGTCATTAACCTCTCATTTTTATGAATGGTTGTGTGGAATGAAATCCTCATTTGGGTGAATAAGTAGCAAGGCTTATTGCTTGCTGGAAGAATGAAGGCAAAAATGCCCTATAACCTAGGAAGGCTTATGTGCAGTTTTGAGCTTTAAAGCTCCGTGAAAGCCTCCTTATTGGAATGGAAAACATGTTGGATGCAAATATTCACCCAAGCGGTGAAGAGAGAAGGCCTTAGTAAGTTTAGAGGAGAAATTCGTATATCCCAAAGCCTCATAAGCCTTAGAAAATACTAGGAAGAAATCCCTGAATTGCTAAGTCCTAAATTGGACTGGAAACCTGGGGAAAAACCCATGTTTTGAGCCTGAAGAAATCACAGCCATTGGATCGACACAACGTATAGATCCTGACCCTTCATCCAAGTAGGTTATTATACTCATAGAATATGTACCCGGAGTCAACCAGAGTCATCAATCTGTTGGAGGATCGGAGGCAAGGAGATCTAGACCATTGGTCAGAGGATGATGATAGGAGTAGCCTTGGAGACCCGTAGTGAAGGTACTCCAATGGAAAATTCCTTGAGGGGCAATCTAGATCGTTGATCGAAGTAGAGGTGAGATAAATTCTCAGTTGTATATCTTCGTAGGGTCTCATCTAAGTGAGGTTAAGAGGGAAATTGATATCTTGCTAACGGGGAATGTCTACGTACCCGAGGGTAATATGTGGCAGCCTGCAATTGGTCGAAGGAATTGGGAGTGGGTCCCTGTCGAGCTCAAACCTTTGAATGGGCACTTTAATTATCGAGCGTAGGATCTATGGGTGGAGATATCTCCATCGTTGATTGAATATTAGGCTGTCAAAATGCTTGTGCATAGGGTTGATGAGGGAATCCAAGGGCAGAGCTCCAAGGACAAACCCAAGCCGTTAGATCTATCGAAGTGTCTTCAGGAAAGGATATGAACTGTCAGATCTAGAGTAGTGCTTTTTTCCATAGTTTGGTACTTGGAGTAACCTAGGACACTGAGGTGTAGGCACTCCGATGGTAAGGCTCCAAGGGGCAATTTTGACCGTAGATTAGGTAGAGTCTAAGGAGAGACCTCAGTCGTTGGATCTATGATCCATCCTGGAAGGGAATTAAAAGAGTATGATGACATTTAATACCAGTGTGGTAGCTTACGTGTCCCTTAGGATGACACATGGCGATAATCGATTGGTCGATGGGCTAAGTTTGGGCTAAGGGCTCAAGAGGATGACATGGATAGTGCCACGTGGCATACTGAGTTGGCACCTATAGATGAGATTCTGTGGGAAATATGGATGCCACGTGTTAGGTGGTGATAGTGATACGTTTCGTGCAGAGATGATATCACGTGTCAAGAGAATTTGGTACACATAGGTGAAAATCCGAGAAAATTCGGGTCATTCGTCGAATTTTGAAAGGTCAGCAAGGCTATGTGGTGGTCAAGAACATTGATGACAACGAAGGCATCGACATGTAATGAGAGTTGTTTATCAATGGTAGGTCAGATTTAATCTCCACCGTAGATCCAGGCGTAATGTTGTCGGAGCATAGAAGAATGAAAGAGTGGGCATTAAGCGTCATATCTGTTAGAATCATTGAATCAACCAAAATCGTTGGATGAACGACACGAGGACCATCGGATCAAGAAACGTTAGATGGGAGGATGTTAACCCCTGCATAAAGTTGGAGTTGCTAACTCACTCAAAGCCGTTGGATGAGCTTCTTGTGAACCATTAGATCTAGGAAGGGGTTCGATTAACTATGTGTTGTTAGAACTTTTTGTTGGGGGAATTTGTAATCCACGGGAATGAAATTCCCAACGATGACATGAGGTCCCATGGGGTTGGAAATTTGGATCAGCGAGCCATGTGGAAAACACCATGTTATATGACACAAGTATTGAGAGGCCACGCGGAAGTGTGGTGCCCTTAGCCAATGGAGACCCGAGAACTTTGGGACGCCATAACTTTTCAATCCAAGATTGTATTTGTGCATACTTACATTCGTTGGAAAACTCTTGGCAAGTAGGAGATGTTGGTGCCCTCGATAATAGACCTCAAGATGTCTAAGAAGAAGTGAAATTTTAACATCCCATTGCTTAAAAGTTACTTTAAGAGGTTGGGTGTGTTACAGAGTGGTATTAGAGCTAGGTTACAACACTAGGCCTTATGGGCTAGAGATCAGTCAAAGGACTAGTATAATAAGGCAACGATGAGCTTGTTTGTTACACATTATTTTCGTCACCCCCGTGACCACTGATGATATGTGTATTGTCTATTTCTCTGTTCCCTGAAGGCTATTGAAGAAATAAGACTTTCCCCTGAGAAATGGAATCATCTTTTCCTTAGTGAAAAATCCTATCAAAGAATATCGTCGCACCTTGCCAATGTTAAGGGTGTGACGATCCCCAATCGTCGCATGTTGCACCATAGTGGCATGTGATGTCGTCGCAGGTTGCTAATGTTGAGGGTGCGACGATGCTCAAACAAAGGAAAAGGGTGAATTTCTCGAAGGTTCTAGAATGGAATCTTCGAAAGGATGAGGTGGCCTCTAATTGGTTTGGATCTCACTCACTTCTCTGATTTAGTGGGATCATCTTAATCTCTTCATCCATCTCTCTTCACTCTATATAAATAGGTATCTCTCATGATAAAAGTTAGGCTAGCTTATGTATGAAGAATTATGTTGAAGATTGTGCTTGTGATAGCTTTGCTTTAGCTTTCCAAGTTAGGTTGTGTATACTCTTCATCAAAAGCATTGGAGAAAAGGTGTGTGTGTTGAGGCAAAGGGCCATTGGAAGGGACCTTGAAACATCAAGGCATAGGTTGTATTCTCCACTTTCATCAATATAATGCAGTAATACATTTCTTCCCTATAAAAATGTCTCCATTTTTATTACATAACTCCTTGATCTTATGCATAGGTTTTCATTAGAATATATATAACATTTATCTCTCTTTGTTGGTTTGTGTTTCTCAACAGGTTCAACATCCCACAGACCTTGAGATGGGGCAAGGACAACACTAGCAAGGATCAAACGACGTTTAAACGGTATGTCATTTATCCCTCATTGAACTAGCATATGTTACAATGGAAATCTAAGAAGAAGTTTGTATTCTATCATGTTTTGTTCTAATTTCTTGTTCAAGTTAGGGAGATTAGTTTGTGTCAGCACTTACTGATTTGTCCAGTAACACTGTTGAAAGGTGTTTCTACCTTTAAAGGATTTTTTATTATCTGCATTAACTCCCCGAGGAGAAGGATTGTAGTTTGAAATTGTGCCTTGGAAATTCTTACTAAATTTCAACAGAGGAATTATACTGTCCCTTTGTCAAAATTGATAACTGCACTTATAGAAGTAGGAAAATGTTGATAGGCATTAATGGTAAGACCTGAATGTGAATGGCATAGGTGGCATAAATTCTATTATGAAGTTGCATGAGCCCAGACAGGGAACATGTGTTGAGTTGTTTTGTGAAGTGTAATATTGTCTATCTCCTAGGGTAGGCATAGTCTCTTACAATCAAGATAATTGATTATATAAGGGTCAAGACCCTTAAGGAAAATTTCTTGTGCTTAAAGGAATTTGGTATGGATTGATAAAATCCTTAGCAGTAATAATTACTGCTTTAATAAAATGTTAAACCCTGTATATATGTATAATTCATCATGATCGGAGGACTGATGGAAAATGTTAAGGTTAGTTTATTTGACCTATAAAGAATGAAACTTGTTGTTGAAATAACCTAGTGAAGCAAAAAAAATGAGTTCTTTGAATTGATGATAATCCTCGAAAAAGAGGTAAACTGACATGTTCATATGAACTAGTTATGAGCTCATGGCTATACAAAAATGTGTACATGCCTATTAACATAAGTACTTGGTTACGCATGGAAATGCAAGATGAGGACATGTTGTAATGCATATGATAAGGGTTGCATGCMTGTAACATGCAAATAGATTCAATATAACTAATGGTAAGTTGTAAAGAATAGTCTACCACTACAACAAAACATGAAATTAGTGCCTAAAATACCGTCGAAATTTAGTGTATTTAACTCCATGAATCAGACACCTTTTCAAGTGCAAAACTGGGTGCAATATGGACTTTTTATGATTGCGCCAGATTTAGCGTCGAAATTAGTTCCATAAAAACTAGCGTCTAATTTAATGCCAGAAATATTGCTAGGAATAGCGCTAGGTTTAGCACCACGAACAACACCAGGATTAACACCAGGAATAGCGACAGGATTAGCGCTAGGTATAGTGCCAAGTGTTGCTTCTAGTTTTTCTTCTGATATGCCTTCTAATTTTGATTCCATTTTTGCGTATGTTTTTGTGTCTCATTATACATCCAGTTTTGCTTCTGATATGGCTCCGAATTTTTCTTCGAGTTTGGCACCAGGAATAACACGAAGTGTTGCTTCTAGTTTTTCTTCTGATATTCCTTCCATTTTGACTTCTGGTTTGGCTTCCAGTTTTTCTTCTGATATGGCGTCCAATTTTGCTTCTGGTTTGGCTTCCAATTTTATATCTAGTTTTTCTTCTAGTTTTGCTTCCCATTTTGCTTCTGGTTTGGGTTCCAGTTTTTATTTTTGGTTTGGGTTCCAGTTTTTCTTTTGGCGTGGCTTCCAATTTGGCTTCCATTGTTGCTTCCTTTCTTGCTTCCAACAATGCTTCTCGTTTTGCTTACAATTATTAATTTAATATGTTTTATTTCAATTTAATTAGTTAAATATATCATGTCTCTTAAATAACTTATATGATTATAGAATAAGCTAGTCATATAGATGCATTTGAAATATTTTATAGGATGACATTTATAAAGATTTTTTTAGGGAAACATACATCCTTACAAATTAACAACATCATTGTACTTATTAAATTTCCATCAAAATAGAATCTACAACATCCAGTATATATAGAATAACAAGATAATTATTATAACATGATCATCATCTATAATTAAAACAAGTGAGTCAAATATCTATAATTTAAGTGAATTTGACAACATCCATCATGAGCAGTAAATCAAAACCATCATACATAATAAATATGCATCCAAAAATCATCAAACACTTTCAATATATAAAAATTGATGAGTCAATATTGATATGATCATCAACATATATAACTAAAAGAAGTGAAAGTCAAATATATATGCCAGTAGATCAATATAATCTGAAAATGATACATGTCCAACAATCGACATAAGTCAAAATGATACGTCATGTACAAATGATAAATTATGTAAGATACAATGATATAAGTCAATATGATACATCATGTCTAAACGATATAAGTCAACATAAAACATGTCAAAATGATACAACTCAATAGCATTGTACTAGAGGCCGTGAAAATGCTACATATGATAGTAACCATGAAAAGAGGCATTATAACAATATATCAAAAATGATCCATGATGCAGTCTATAGGATCATGAATGTTACTGGTTGCTACTAGCAACTGCCTCAACATCGTCATCACCATCATGATCATGATCATCATGATCGTCATCATCGTCATCTGCATCGAAAATGGCATCGTTGTCATCTATATTTGTATCATCATCATGAGCATCATTTTCCATATCAGCATCATACTCAACATCATGATCTAGATCTATTTGTTTAGGATGATCCGAACCTTTTGGAAGATCCTTGTTTTGCAAAAAACAAACATTTAGAATGAAAAGTTATTAGTTATTTCATGCAATAATTAATTTCTTTGTTATATATCTAATATTACAACATATGAAATGAAACGATAATCATATTACATCATACCAAAGTGCACATATGATAATATAATATCAAATAAGTTAAGCTAAGATGTCATTCCAATGATGTAAAACATTCAACAATTCTAATAAACATTAGTAAAGATTATAAACAAATTATATGCCTAGTCTTGCCTTGCCTTGCCTTGACATGCCATGTCTAGCCTTGCCATGCCTTGCCTTGACAAGCCATGCCTTGCCTTCACATGTCTTTCCTTGACTCGAGAATTTTCCTTGATGCCTCTTCTCATAAAGCTCAATAAAGCAATCTCACCATGGAAATATTTCTGTGCAACCGAGCTCTTGAACCAAGTTTGGAATTTCAATATATACTCACCATGTTGTACATATTACCATGGCATTGTTCGTCAAGATCTAGGCTTGTAGTTCGAATATATAGAAGACATTGATATATCGGATCTTCAAGGAGACCACATTCAAGCTCAATAGCTCATCATCATTATGCATTGATCATTTGAGATTATTCCATGGTATGTAGAGGAAGAAAAGAACAATAATGAATTTAGAGTTCATGACCTACCATGGTCATTCACTGCCATAAAGGACTACAAAAAAAAACAAGTTCAAACTCCATGAATATCCAATATAAAACTTACAACACAAAATGGAAAGAAAAATTCTCAAGGATTATATACAAGGACATGACAGTGTAACATTATGTACATACATTAATCTTCTCGAACACAGTATCACTATTCATTCTCCATGCATATAGCTTCTAACATGTATCAATTCAAAATGTGCTCACTCACTCATAAAGCATCCATTCCTTATATAGTTCACAGAAGGAAAGTTCTCAGAGTTACAAAGATAAAAAAATCTAAGGAGATGGAGTATGAAATTCAATCTACAAATGAAAATGCCATGTCAATATGCCATCTTGAAGTTGCACATGGATTTCAAACATTAGATTTCATCTTCATACATGATTGATGATGGAGATTCAAATTCCAATTCAAAAATATCAAGGAGGCAACCTTAAAAGATCAATAAACCCTACTTTGTTTTGAGCGATCCCAAAGTATGGATAGTGTATATATAGTATAGGTCAAGTTTTCTAAGTACCCATAGCAAGCAATCTACTATGAATTGTTCTTCTCATTTAAAATTCAAATGAATCATTGTTATTTTGAAAGAAACAAATTTTCATGTTACACTACGTCTTTAACATACAAGAAAAATATAGCATTTTGAAAAGTTCCAAATTGCTCTCATATCTCCAAAGTAATTATCAAAGAGGCATATTGAATCCAAGAACAACCTATATCCAAGAAAGGAATATGCATACAACCATAATTTCGAGGAAAATTGAACAAAGTAACAAGAAACAAGGATTGGGATACAAAATAAAGTATAGATTTGTCCAGCTCCCATGTGTTGATTTCAAATGGAATGGAGATTCATAGACACCAATCCACTCATTCATTCATTCACAGTTCCATTTACTCATGCCAATTTAATTACACTCATTCCATTACATTCACTCCATTTTTTCAAACACTCAATGCTCCAACATTCCATTGATCATTGGATGTATCCAATACACAATATACATCCTTCACTTGCCTACATTTAGTGCCCCTACATAAATATTCTCCCTCATACATTCACCTTATTCCTCACTCATACATATTGTATCTATGCATTCACCTTTTACCTCGTGCATATATCTACATGATACTGCAAATACTTTTTCCAATGCAATTTCACTCATTTCATTACATTCACTCCATTTTTTCAAACACTCAACTCTCCAACATTCCATTCATTAGATGTATCCAATACACAATGTACATCCTTCACTTGGATATACTTAGTGCCCCTACATAAATATTCTCCCTCGTACATTCACCTTATGCCTCACTCATAAATATTGTATCTATGCATTCATATTTTATCTCATGCATATATCTACATGATACTGCAAATACTTTTTCCAATGCAATTTCACTCATTTCATTACATTCACTCAATTTTTTCAAACACTCAACTCTCCAACATTCCATTCATTAGATGTACCCAATACACAATCTACATCCTTCACTTGGATACACTTAGTTGCTCTACATAAATCTTCTCCCTCATACATTCACCTTATGCCTCACTCATAAATATTGTATCTATGCATTCATATTTTATCTCGTGCATATATCTACATGATACTGCAAATACTTTTTCCAATGCAATTTCACTCATTTCATTACATTCACTCATTATTTTCAAACACTCAACTCTCCAACATTCCATTCATTAGATGTACCCAATACACAATCTACATCCTTCACTTGGATACACTTAGTTGCCCTACATAAATCTTCCCCCTCATACATTCACCTTATGCCTCACTCATACATATCATATCTATGCATTCAACTTTTACCTCATGCATATACCTACATGATACTACAAGTACTTTTTCCAATGCAATTTCTGACATGTATGTGTAGCTAAAAGTATCTACAGAACATGAACTATATGAATTTCAAGCTATAGGTATCTACAGGAGATGAACCTACAAGAATGTGAAGCTATAGTTATCTACAAAAGATTAAACTACAAGAATTTCAAGTTGTATGTATCTACAAAAGATGAAACTACAATAATTCCAAGCTATAGGTATCTATAGGAGATGAACCTACAGGAATATGAAGCTAAAATCATCTTTAGAAGATGAAACTATAGGAATTCCAAGCTATAGGTATCTACAAGAGAGGAGGACTACAAAAATATCAATCTATAGGTATCTACATGACAAGAGCACTAAAATAATGTTAAGCTACAAGAATATACATGAGAGGACCAGATCAAAACCTACAACAGTTAACACCTAGAAAAGATAACAACTAGTATAAAAGTGTGAAGCTACCATCATCTATAGGTGAAAAATGTTACTATAGGAGAATATCATTACAAGCTCTCAGCCTATAGATCACTATAGGAAGATATTTATTTGACATCCACAACCAAATCAAGAACATGGGTCACCTACAAAAGACAATCAAGCCTCGTGTGAACGATCACAACATTCATCAAAGCAACATGCAAGTCTTCACACATCAAAGTAAATTTCTTCCAAATTATAAATTCCATCAAAAGAAAGGTACATCACATCTACTTTTTCGTAAGCAATTATGATTTAGATATGCATGAAATTTAATGGTCATCTACATCTCAATCACCCTAACTTCACTCTATCACAAACCTAACTTGTATCAATGTGGTCATTGAGATCTAAGGCGTGGGAGGGAAACAACTTAGTGTTTCCATGAGGACTTGAACTATCAAAATATAAAAGATGAGGAGGTCATGTCAAGTCAAGAATGCAATCATAGAAAGTATAAGGCCATCTATCAAACTCAAATTGGCATGCACAACATCCACAGGGCTGTTGTGCATGCCTGAGTTTCCAAAGCTCGAAGCCTAAACCCTTGGGATGATTGTAGACAATTTGAGTTTGTCAAAGATTTTAAGTTTTGATAGAGCCAAATTTGACGTCAAGAGAAGGTAAACAGTGTAATTCCGAGTTTCCAAAACTCAAATCCTAGCACCCTAAGATGAATTAAGAAAAGTGATTGATTCTATTGAAGAGTCTAAATATTTTCAGAACCCAAGTTAACATCAAGCTAAGGTAAAAAATATAAGTGTCAACAATCTAATTTTTGGTATACTGGAGAAACGTTGAATTGTTGAAAAATATCAAGAAGCATAACAAGGAAGACTTGCATGGAGAAATGTAAAAATAAAGAAAAGACCAAGGAAAATCCCAACACCACAATTGAGGATAGAGGAATGAGTTAATATCAAAGATAAAATAATAATAGGCACGAGATTCTTGCTTATATTATCAAAAAAATAAGTAGAGTGGGGTAGACCTTGAGTAAAAAGACAACATCTAGTAAAGAAGATTAATCAAATACTAAGATGGTAGCTAGCTTTAATAGAATGGAACCTACAAACCCTTCTAAATTGTATGCCAATCCTAAAGTGAATGACGCATTCCAAAAGTCTAATTGGTTGGAATACTTCAATAGGCATCAAGGGTTTGATGATGGAATTTCTCTTGAATTTGCGCATAATTTCCAAAACTTGGAGGAACAAGAATACATGACCATAGTTAAGGGCTTACAAATCCAAATCAATGAACCTATGTTGGTGATAGTTACAAGACTCCCTATGGGATTTCCATGGGAAAAGGAGGAAATGAAACTAGACTTATATGCAAAAAGGATCTTCCTTGTGTTACAAGACTCCCTATGGGATTTCCATGGGAAAAGGAGGAAAGGAAACTAGCCTTATATGAAAAATTGATCTTCCTTGGGTCTTATGAAACAATGGAAGAGAACAAGAATGGTTTTAAGAGAGAGAATTTACCCTCGTCGAGAGATGAGGTGGTATTGCACATAATGAAATACATAACTTGTGATGGAAGGAATAACATGGTCTATGCATTTCACTTCAAATTGTTACATCATCGAAGACATTTTCTATCAACATACTTGAAAAGAAGTTGAGAATTCCTTATTATTTTTTACAATCTCGAAGAGAAATGAGTTCTAAAGTGTAGGTAGGAAAGGTGGATGCATTAGCCCATCATGGGATTATCAAGCTAATTGTACATGATACATTGAATGGACAAAGTTGCAAAATCACATGGGATAAGTTATTAACCATTAGAAATAAAGAATTATTGTCTCTGCAAGCTAATCTAAACCAAGATGTAGCCCAATAGAATCTAGGAAGAATACAAATATTGGAGGCAAGGCATGTACGAGCAAAAGAGGAGAACACACAAGAAGACAAACATAAAGGAGGAAGAAAAAGAAGTGTCTACTAGAAAATAGGAGAATGGAAGGGACATTACTACTAGTTTGGTCCATATGGGCACACCATATAGAAGTCCCCTCAAAATTACTATAGGCAACCCATAGGGAGGGAAACAAAGTAGAGCCACAAGGGAAAGGAATATATCCCAAGTAACAAACAAGTTGTCTATTATTGAACACACACCTACCATAGACATTGAGGAGGACATACCTTCTATCCCAACAAAGGATTTGGGAGAATCCCATGGGGAACTCATGATAAGAAGAATAAGCCTAGCATAAAGGACCCCATTGTCCAATTGGCATGCACAATAGCCACAGTGGCTGCTGTGCATGCCAAATTGGCATGCACAACAACCTTGTGGCTGCAGTGCACATGAGGTTATACCCTACTAACTCCACATTCCTCTTTAGAAATTACAATTTTAGCTACATATTGTGTATGTTTTTCATCTATCCTCAACTCCCATGATGCCATCCTATACCCCTTACTCCGATTTTATTTTCCTTCCCATTAGGAACCTAGGCAAGCCAAAATATCTCTATTTTCCATTCTCTAGTTTTCTAAGTTAGTAGAACTACGCATGCACACAACCTTAAGGATTCACAGAGAAGGAATTCTAAGTGAAATGTTAGGAGAGGATTCAATAGGAGTGATCCTACAAATACCTCTAGGCTATACAAAAACCCTAAGGTGGTTTCGGTCTACCAACAACCCAATTGGATAGTTTATTTTGATAAACAACAATGATATGATGATAGGATAGCTCTTGAATTTGAATATAATTTTCAAAATATCAAAGGTCAAGAATACATCATAGCAGTGAGAGGATTGGTAATGTATGTGAATGAATCCATCATAAGAAAATTTTAAGGACTTCCCATGGCTTTAACTTAGGATAAATATGAAAGGAAGCTTGTAATCAATGTTAATAAACTGTTTTTCCTAAGTTATGTAGAACCTAAGTGAAACAAGAATGGGGTCAAAAGAGATACTCTTCCAAACCCATGGGATCAAGTAACCTACCACCTACTAAAGTATATCACTTATGAGGGAAGTTTGAGAATTCTATATGCAGACCATTTCAGGTTCTTTCATTAGCTCAAGAATTTGTTTCACCATAGACTTGACAAAAAATTGAGAATTCCTTATTTCCTACTATAGTCTTTAAGAGAAATGAATTCAGAGGTTAAGAAAGGGAAAGAGGAGGCCTTGGCCCACAATGACCTCACACAATTTATAGTATGTGATGTTATGGAAAGATAAGTTGTTAGAGTACCTTGAGAAGAATGTGTGACCATGGACAGACATAAATTTTTGGCCTCCCAACAATCTATCTAGGAACCCAGTCAAGAAAGAGACATGAGGAAGAAGAAATTTGGGAAGGTATAGGTCTCAAAAAGAAAAAAATATCAGAAAAAAGATCAAGGTGGAATATTTAGACAAACAAATAGCTTCCACATTAAATAAAGTTGACCCCCTATGTCGGATTTGCATTGTGCCTCACTGAGCTAAACCCTAGTTCCATAGATCTACTGACAAACACTTTTTTGGGTGATGAAATCACAGGAGAGGGGTCCCCCTAGCTGGAATCTAGTGTCAAGAATCCAACAAAAAT
>SNQJ01S0007792.1:435687-450210 GCA_010110895.2 Picea sitchensis | reverse complement strand
AATAGTTTAGTTGTTTTCGTTCTAACCTTTTACATTACAGCTGTCATGACTAGCAGAGCCCAACTAGGCATGTAAGCACTCACTTTTTGCTCACACATCGACGAAAAGAGTGCAAACAATAATACTCTTTGCAGTTACAATATTTCAACACTCCCCCTTAACAACAAGGGTATTCTATAGAAAAAACTCAATATAACATCATCAAGAGAGAGAGAGGGAAGCAACATAAACAACATCTGGAACATTGCCTGACATATCTAGAAATCATTAGAATTTTTTATCATCATCAATATCATCATCCACAATAAGAAGTTGGAATGGCATCATCATCATATGCATCAACATGGATTTGTATAACACTAATACATCATCATCATCAATAACAACGCGAGGCTGATGCAATCATCAACAACAACATCATCACGACACAAAGGCTGGAGCATCAACAACATCAACATTAAACTGGAATTCTTCAGCACGAAGATGGCATCACAACAACATCAACACGAAGCTGGCATCACAAAAACATTAGCACGAAGATGGAAATATTTAGATCGAAGTTGGCATCACAAAAACTTCAACATGAAACTATAAATCTTCAACATGAAGATGGCACCACAACAACATCAACATGAAGATGGAAATCTTCAGCATGAGGCTGGAATCAACATCTTGTTGTACTCCAACAGATCCAAAGGATCTTCCTAGGAATCAAAATATTCCTTAAGATATAAAATCTTAATAGAGCTACCACTACTGACCAAATCTAGCATATACATGCACACATACTCTGATAGCTCATCTGTACGGACCTTTGGGATCTATCTAGGGATGACAATCCCCTAGGATATAAAATCCTAACTGAGATACCCGCTATTGGTTAGGATACCATAGTATCTTCAACACTACTCCCCCTTTCGAGGGAAGTCCTTTCGGACTATACCTAGCTTGTCTCGAAAGTGCGCAAAATTTACACGAGACAGAGGCTTGGCCAACACATCTACAACCTGTTCATTTGTGCCAACATATTAGAGCTTTATAGCTCCTCTCTGCATCATATCATGAATGAAGTAATACTGGATCTGTATGTGCTTTGACTCATCATGGAACACATCATTTTTATACAACTCTAGTTATCACATAGGATCACAGTGGCTTCCATCTCCAGATCAAATAGACTTGTCAACATCATCTGAAGCCATATGGATTCACAACTGGCGGAACATGCTGCAATATATTATGCTTCTGTCGTGTTGGGAGAAATACTGGTTTTTTTCCTACTCTGCCATGAAGTCATGGCTGACCCTAGACTGAAACAACATCCTGAAGTGCTCTTTATATCAGAAACACTTCCAACTCAATATGAATTAGTATATCCATACAATCTGAAATCATGATCTCTACTATAGTAGAGACCAAAATCCATTGTACTCTTAAGGTATCTCATCACATGTTTTTCATCATCAAGGTGAAGTCGTTTGGGTTCTACCAGATACTGACTCAAGGAAAAACATATATCTGGCCTGATATTCGTCATATACACCACCGAACCAATAATTTGTTTGTACAAAGTAGCACCAACCATTTTTTATGATGCATCTACCAGGAGCTTCAACTTTGTTTCCATGGGTGTGTACATGTATTTACATTCCAACAAGTTAAACCTCTTCATTATTTTAGCTGCATACTCCCCTTGGTTAAGGAAGATCTTCTCTAGGTTCTTCCAAACTTCAAGACCTAAGACATAATGCATTAGGTCTTTCATCAAAATCTGTAGCGAGCTTCTTTTGCAATCTCTGATGAGGTTTTCTTCATCTTGTCAAGAATACATCATCTACATATAGTAGCAACAATATGACTAGTTCATCATTCATAACCTTGAATTAAAGGTTAGAATCAGTTTTGGTCAAGCCCAAACTCTTCAAAAAAATATTAATCCTACCACACCAAGCTCTTGGAGTTTTCTTCAATTTGTAGATATGGGTCTTTCTGTATTGAACTTCAAATCAAATTTTCACATCACTTTGTATCAATCTAGTACACTTTCTAAGATGCAACTCAATCTGCACAATCATGTTCTAGCTCTATGTGCTTTCTGCAAAGCACTATTTGTCTTATTGTTTGAGAGTATGTCCTCTCCTCTTTCTGCAATTGTTCCTTCTGGAAGTGGGAATATGCACCTGCAGCTTCTCTGAAGTTGAGAATGGCTGCTCCATTCTCACTATGACTGCTGAAATTTGAGAGTAACTCTTCTACTTCATCACGACAACAACTTCATTTGAAACTAAGAGTGGCTCAATAAATGATACTGAAGGTAGCTCTTCTTCTTTCATGGAGGTAACTCTATATTTTATTGTAGTAATGTCTCCATGACCCAACTAATGTATGGCATCAACTGGCACTCAATTTTAAATATGGGGAATGCTCCCACTGCATCTCATACTATATATGAATCATGGTTGTTCTGGGTGTCTTCATGAATACTGGAACTATTTCTTCAATTACTGGAGTAAGTGTCTCATCATAGTCTTCTCCCTCTTGTTGGGAGAATCCTATGAACACACATTAGTCTTTGTACATCTACAACATGCTTGATCTGGTGGATCAATCTAAGAAGTAAATACTGACTTATCTTCTAGTCTCATGAAAAATCCATATTCTAGTCTTTTTCACTGGCTTCCTTGTTTGTCACTGAAACAAGGAAATATTCCCAGAAGATTCCATATCTCCTAGAAGTTTCTAAAGCTACGATCTAGTCTTCTCATGGAATATGTCTCCTAGTCTTGGAATTTGTCTCTTCATCTGATCCTTTCTGAGATCATCTTACTCTTGATTTCTTCTGAGTCTACAAGTACTTCATCATCTCTTACAAGGTATACTTGGTGTTGAATACCAAGTCTAAATATGAAAATTTGAGCCAGACTTCAAGTGAATTCTGCTTCCTGTCAAGGTGGCTTCATTATCCTTTGACCAAGTCTTCTGTGAGTTTTTTTCTAATGTTTAGTCATTTTTGGATCCTTCTTCTCCTTACAATCAATCTCCATATGAGATACTCTGGATCTCAAAAATAACTTCTTTTTCATCTTCTTTGGTACAATGCACAACTTGGGTAGTATCCTTCATGTCTCATCTAATCTATTGTCTCCAAATGAGAGAAACACTCTTCTAGTGTTTTGATTAAGCATTCCTCCATGGTAGCCTGAAACCTAGAGTCTTGTCCTCAAGAATGGGTGTGTTTCTTTTCTTCCAAGTCTCCTTCACTCAAGATGACAAGTGCTTTCTTCAACATGTCTTTTGTACTAAGACAATATGCTATCTTGACAAAAAGTTGGGTTAGAGAATAAACTCCATGATCTCAATTTTAATCCATCTAACACCTTCACTTTAATTTTTGACCAAAGGTTAGTATGATGGTCATAGCTTCAACATGCAACCTAGATCAAAATAATGTCATAACAAATAAATGCATATCAAAATATTCAAACCTGGGTTGCATTATTCCTCTGAATGTTTTGGATCTAATATCCTTCTGGATCTATGGAAAGAGATCCTGTCTCCTGCAAATACCCTTTAAATCTTAACAATTTAAACATATGTGAGTACATACCTATGATAGTAGTGGCACCATCTCATAGTAGCGGTAATAATTACCAACCCTTTAAAAACTTCAAGGGTGACTGCAACTAGTATTGCAACTGATACTGCAATTGTAATTGATACAAAAACTGATTCTGAAACTGCAACTGCAATTGATTTTGAAACTGTAGTTGCAACTTAGGGTTTTATGGGAAAACCCTCATTTTTCAAACTTCAAATTTTGAAATTTTGATCCAGGGACTAGATGTGCTGAGCTGAGGCGAGTTTGTTGGAGTTGTTAGATTTCAAAAATTTCAAGTTTTTCCCCTTGAAACTTGACTTGCGGAAATCTGGACTAGTACTTCTAGTACTGATTCTAGTTTCCTAGTTTTTTGGTACTTCTGGTTTTATAGTTTTTTGGTACCAGTCAAAACTATGGTTTGACTTTCCAGAGTATCTAACTGCTGAAAAGGTGCGCTCAAGGTGCCAAAGAGTTCCCTAGGCTAGGGCACACTTTTCTAGATGGTTTTTAGGATAAAATTCCTCTTCAACAAAAGCCTTAAGAGTGAAACATGCTCTCTTCAGCTTAGCTCTGATACCATTAAATGTTTTGAGCTATTATTAGGTTTCTTTTCAATTTACTAGATAACAATAGAATAGGTAGGATCACTAAGAGAAACACAATCACAAGATACACAACATTTATTCTGGGAAACCCTCATGGGGGAGAAAGCCCAACAAAAACTTCATTAATATAGATAGTTAATACAATGCCAAGACAATAAACCAAAACACTATAGAATATCCAACCCTAAGCAATGTGCCTCTCTCTTCCTTCTTTTCCCAACTGCAGCTACCAAACTTGCGCACTTGATGAGCAGATGAGTGAGTGTGATAATAAGGTGTTGGCTTCCTTTATTTATACTAGCTGGCAGGTGTTGAAAATGTGTCTCTTCAGTGGGTAGGGATGACTTGTGTTCTTAGTGGCTAAAACCACTTTAATTAGGGCTGGGGGGCGACTTCTTAATTTTCATGATACAAGTACGGTTTGACCAATGCACAAAAGGGGATTTGGTCAAATACAATGTCCGACATGATCAATCCACAAAAGGGGATTGATCTATTTAATAATGACTCAATAATAAAATCCAATATTTCATAGATGCAACAAACACATAGAAATAAGACACCAATTCATAAGAGAATTGTTTGAGATTGGAGAAATAAATTTGGAATTTCGCAAATTAGAGGAGCAACTTGTAGAAATATTCACAAAATCATTGCCAAAGGAGAATTTTGATCAATTAAAAGAATATTTGGGACTCATAGACCTCAACAGTCACTCATAGACCTCAACAGTCACTTGAATGATGCATCGGCTATCACTTAAGTCTTGCAATCCTAAAGTTTCTTTGTAGTCATACCTCATGGAGTTATTATCAGTTTAGGGATGTTAAGATTAAGGCCAAAGTGTTGATGATAAGATTGACTAACACTCTGAAATAAATTTTGTGTAGCCTCTTTTGATTTTTAATCATGAAAAAGTTTTGAATCTCTCAAAGATATTTTAGCTAGTCAACATAAATTTAATGCATATGGTGATAGTGCATAAAATATTAACAACTTTTTTTTAAAGTAGTGAATATGTATTCATATTTACATAGAGGGTATTAGTGGAGAACAAGAAGAATAAAATGTGCATCAATGAACTCTGTTTGCAACATAAACCTGTTTTTTTTCTTGCATATACAACAATTTGAAATACTCTATTTTGTATTCTGTTTTACCCTATTTTTATTCCACTCTATATTTCTTTTCCAATAGAAGCTTCATTAAAGTACTGTTAACAACAACAACAGTGGACGGAGATTCTTCATTGTTTTCTTACCAATTAAAATCTAGCCAAATCCTACATCAGTGGACATACTCACTTCATCGAAGTATTATTTATTTTATTTCTTCATGTTTTAAAAAGATGTGAATGCACACAATAATGAAAAGGTATTCCATACTTGGAAGCATTGTTAATATACCTTTTCTGAGGGTTATGAAATTTATTTGCAGATCAACAAAAATACTACTCGGAAGAGAGACGACGTCCACACTTCCCTGCAATGCTTGCAAGATCAAAGGAAAGAAATGTTTAGAGAAATGCGTGCTCGCCCATATTTGGCCAGTAAAGCCATGAATAGTTGAAAATGATGCAAAACATTCCAATTGTGTTTTCTCTTTCAGTAGTTGGAGTCCGTTTATCTATTCTTGTAACATGGAGTTTGGGCTAATCATTAAAAGTAGTATGTTCAATTAACATAATAGTTGATTTATTAAAGAGTGCATATACTTGTTTATTTAAAAGTTTAATTAAGAGTGAATATGCTTGTTTGTTTTTTATATAGAACATACTATATTGTTTGCTGCTTATATGTCGACAAGTTTATCTTATGCCATTTTTTTAATCTCGAGTAAAGGATTTTAAAGTGAACTTTCCACATTAATACACATTCAATCATTTAACTGCTTCCAGCTAAACTGCACTCCACCAAATTTTATGATGGATTGATGGTGCGATCATCCATTATGATGTCACATGATCTTCTAGTCGAGCAAAGGGAGGATGCAGTAAACAACATGGTGTACGAAGCAAGCCAAAGACTTCGATATCCTGACCATGGATGTGGACTAATCAATGATATCCACAAAAAATTGGCAGAGCTGCAATCGTAATTGGATTGCACACAAGCACATATTGTTAACAATAAAATGCAACGTGATAATCTACCTTGTTATTGTTGGTTTTGAAGATCATGGATACAATAATAATAAATGTAAAAAAAATGACAATAAAGAAAAATCAATATCTCATATAACCCATGAGATTTATGTGGTAAAATCATGATAGTGTGTCAAGGCAATATCCATTACGAAAGGTATCAATATCTTTATTATTTAATATAGGCTTACAATCAGGATTACAACCAATATACATCTTTTGGGCTTCATTTATATACATCTACCTTGAAACAGTTACATAGTTACAAGGATTACAAGGACTACCACCAGTTATGCAAACCAACACCACCAAATATTTACATAAGTAAATTTTAGTATTTATATTTTCTTTTAATTGATTGTTGTCACATTTTAACAATATCTATCTTGAAAACAATTTATCTCATTCCTTGCCCAAGCCTATTCATCATCTCTTTTGCAAACCAAGAAAAACCACACACTATTATATTTCTTTTAAAAGTCAGATTATCCAAAAATGATTGGTCAAAGTGCATTAGAAGAGCCTTTTTGACCGATCACATTCCAAACAAGAAAATTTATCATGAAATTAAAATACTTTCAAAATATATAATGCTCAAGCGATGGTTGGTTGGTTAATGTTTGCCAACCAATTAAAAACGTGGACTGACCAAACCCTACATCGTTGGATAAAGCTTCATCGACGTACTGTTACTGTTAACAACAACATCAGTGGACAAAGCTTCTTCATCGTTTGCGTACTAATTAAAAACTAACCTAATTCTACATCAGTGGACAAAGCTTCATCGAAGTAGGTCTATTTTGGATGTCATCATTGTAGTAGTCGGTAGGTAGCTCTATGATAAGGAAGTACTATTAGTGATGGGTATAGTTCCATTGTTCCTGATATTGGAGTTGAATAAGAAATAACTCCTACATTCTCTGGAGAAAAGGTTATGTCGTGGCATCAAAGACTGGGGCATATCGGAGAGAAGGGTCTTCGACTACTACACGGTAAAGGTATGGTTGAAGGTATGTCTACCTGCTCCCTTTATTTTGATTTCTGTGAACATTGTGTATATGGGAAGTAGATTCAGGTAAGATTTCTGTGAACAATGATTTTTTTGCACCTGTATCCGTCCCATCATTGGGAAAATCTGTGTACTATGTCTCATTTATAGATGACTTCTCAAGGAATATTTGGATATATTTCCTCAGAAAGAAATCTAAAGTCTTTGATAGGTTTAAAGAGTTTAAGGCTCTTGTTGAGAATCAAACAGAGAAAATAATTAAGGTGTTGAGGACAGATAATAGCAAAGAGTTCTGCGGGAATGAATTTGAATAATTCTGTAAGAAGTGCGGTGTAACAAGGTAGAAGAATAATCCATATACACCTTCAACAGAATGGAGTTGTAGAAAGGATGAACATGACGCTGATGGAAGAAGCAAGGTGCATGCTCATTGCTCAGTGGTGCTAGGTTAGGGAAAGAATTCTGGGTAGAGGCAGTGGGTACTGCATGTTACATGGTCAATAGATCACCCTCATCGGCGCTGGATGACAAGACTCCACAAGAGGTATGGACTGGTAAGAAACCTTCTCTCACATATCTCAAGGTATTTGGATGTGATGCATATGCTCATGTTCCAAAGGAAAACATGAGTAAGCTAGATAAGAAGGCTAAAAAGTGTATCTTTATTGGATATAAAGATGGTCTTAAAGGTTATAAGCTTTGGAACCCAAAAACTAAGAAGGTAGTGTATAGCCAAGATGTGGTATTTAGAGAAATGAAGGATGTTGTTAAACAAGAAGTCATACCATGTAAGGAAGAACCGAAGAAAATAGAGTTTGATTTAAAGGATGATGAATTAGACTCTATAAAAGATCAAGAATCAGAAGAAGAAGATTCGCATACTCCAATATTGAGGAGATCGGTTCGAGAAAGAAGGCTACCAAAAAGGTATACTCCATCTGATTTCTATTCAAATTTTTCTTTTTCTATTACTGATGATGATCCTAGAACAGTCAGGGAGGCAGTAGATCCAGAGGCTGGAAATCTCTGGAAAAAGGCCATGGACAAAGAAATGGAATCCTTGGATAAGAATGAGGCTTCGGATCTAGTGGATTGTCGACTGGAAGAAAGCCAATTGGAGTATTTAAAAAGAAGCTGAATGCATAAGGAAAAGTGGATAAATACAAAGCTCGGTTAGTAGCAAAGGGTTATTCCCAGGTTGAGGGAATTGATTTCGGTGATATTTTTTCTCTTGTTGCCAAGTTAACCTCTATAATATTTTTGTTATTTGTTGTTGTTGCATTTGATTTTGAAGTAGAACAGATGGATGTGAGGACAACATTCCTACATGGGGATCTAGAAGAAGAAATCTATATGAAGCATCCAGAAGGATTTGCTATGAAGGGAAAGAAGGAGTTGGTATGCAAGCTGAAATAGTCCCTATATGGTTTAAAACAATCACCAAGGATGTGGTATCAAAAATTTGATACTTATATGTTGGGACTTGGTTTCAGAAGAAGCAAAGAGGATCATTGTGTATTTTAAATTAATTGGTGATCATTTGATTCATTTGGTATTGTATGTGGATGACATGTTGTTGATAGGAAACAACAAAAAGAATATCTAGGATGTGAAAACTCATTTGTCCTCTAAATTTGACATGAAGGATATTGATGCTTCAAATTTCATTTTGGGCATGGAAATTAAATGAGATTGGAAAAAGAGGAAACTCTCGTTAAATTAGAGAAAATATGTCGAGACAATATTGAAGAGGTTTAATATGTAGGAATGCAAATCGGTCAAGGTTCCTATTCCTGTTGGTGTAAATTTATCTGCAGATCAGTGTCCCAAGACACGAGAAGAGGAGGAGGAAATGTATTGTGTTCCATATGTGAGTGTAGTTGGTAGTTTTATGTATGCAATGGTTTGTACTAGACTGTACATTTCACATGAAGTGGGAGTTTGAGCAGGTATATGTCAAAACCAGGGAAGGAAAATTGGACAACAGTAAAAAGGGTTTTCACGTATTTGCGTGGCACTGCTAGCTATGGATTATGCTACCAAGGAAGACTGGGATTGGATAGAGTGGTGGGTATACATGGCTTTGTGGAAGCAGACTGGGCTGGAGATCTGGATCGTAGGAGATATACAAGTGGATATGTGTTTAACCTGTTTGGAGGAACAATAAGTTAGATGAGGAAAATATAGGTTGTAGTGGAACTTTCAACTACATCAGTTGAATACATGGAAACCACTCATGCAAGTAAGGAAGTAGTATGGTTACAAATATTGTGTTCAGGTATTGGGTTGGTACAACAAGATGTAAAGATAGATTGTGACAGTCAGAGTGCAATTTTTCTAGCGAAGAAATCGACTTATCATTCAAAGACAAAGCATATTGATATTCAATATCACTTTGTGAGAGACATGGTTGAAGAAAATAAAGTATTGTTGATGAAGGTGGACACTTTGAAGAATGTTGCAGATTCATTAACAAAATCTGTGAGCATTGATAAGTTATCTTGGTGTAGAGGATCCATGGTAATTGATGCCATTGATTGTTGACTATGTAACCCTATAACCCCCTGTATGCAAAGAAAACAACAAGTGGGAGAATGTTGGGTATGTGTTATATTCTTTGCACGAGTTGTATTGTTTGCATTGTGTTGGGCGTGTTGAGGTTTGGGGGCAGCGCTCGCGATAAAAATAAAATCCTTGGGAAACGAGTCACATTTTTTCTTCATTTTTCGTGTTGCCTCGATTTTGTGTCCATTGTTGGCCAATTTTTTGGAACATGTTTTTTTTCCAATGGTTTTCTATTTTTGGTTAAGGAATTAGGGTTGTTGACTAATCTAGGTCATTGGGTTAGGGTTTTGGATGTTGTTGTCTCCTATATGTATATTGTATTGTAAACAATGTATCACTATGAATGAATATAGAATATGATGGTTTTCCCAGTTTGGGGTTCCAGGGGAAAAATCTCTGTGTAATGTTTTTATTTTCCATTGAATATTTTTTGTTCTTTTACTAAAAATTTGTTTGCAGTAAATATTGTACAAGGTTAAAATCTACACCTAAATGCCCCCCGCCACGCTTGTGGATGCAGAAGCCTGAGCCATATTTTGCCCCTGTGGAAAAGGGTTCTTCAACACAACATGTTGTTGTTGCGCTAATAGCTTATGGGCTTCTGCAATCTGAGGGAACATGTGAGTCAAGTGATCCTCCGTGTAGAGATTACATAGATACTTCAACTTATTCTTCTCCATTTTTCCCTTGCCAACATTATTGGTAGCCTTTTTATCCCCTTTACCCTTCTTATTTCATTGTTTCTTCTTTCCCTCAGTCTGCTGGTTGGACTTGGGATTCGTCGACTGCACACTGTGTCCATCCGATGTCTGTTTAGGGGGAGCATCCGAAATCGGAGTCTGGTTGGTCATAGTCTGTTGTATCAACAATTGTTGCAACTGATTCGACAACAGGTCCGTGGACTTTTTTTGTGTTGAGACCACATTGTTGTTGGCATGGGGTATAGAATTTTTCTTGGCCTTATTGAGAGTAGACCGTGGTGCATCTGGCAATATCTCGTAGAGCATGCCAGATTGAGAGTAGATCAATTCAAGTTATTGGGCTCTCATAATAGCCTCCTCTTCTGAAAACACCCTAAAATTCGCTACGTCCTTGGATATGCAGGGAACCAAAGACTTCATGAACCACTCAAGAAAGAAAGTAGGAGGGACCTTGACCTTGATCAAGCTCTTTCTTCACCACCATTCTTGGATATGATCAAAGATATGGTCGACCTTGGTTTTCTCAAAGTTGGTCAGTGATTCAGTGCTGACATCGTATCTCACAAGTAACTAGAAATGGTTCAAGAAGACCATCACCAATTCATTAAAGTAAGTGTACCTCGAGCCATCGAGCTCAATATACCACTTCGCAACACCCCCTATAAGAGTGCATTGAAAAAGGCGCAATTAGACATAGTCATCCTTCAACGAGTTTGATGAGCACCAAAAGTGAAAGGTTGTCACATGATCACCTGGATTTTCGCTAGGCTTGCCCTCAAATTTTGGAATATCTAAAGGAAAATTAGTCGGCATGGGGGGGTAATGTGGATTGTGACAAGTTGGGTCATTCAGTAATATCGACAAGTTTGACAGATGTAGAGTTTCCATAAAAGGTAGTTTCAGTTGTGAATTATTTACAGGAAAAGAGGGCTCTGGATTTTGACTGGCACCAGGTTGTGAGGAAAGGTTGGATTGTTGGCGATGGTTTTGGTAGAAACCGTGGCCTTGGAAAGCAAAGGGAAACTACGTCTGTTGAGGTGTCATTGGTTGACTCCCGAAATTGGATGACATAGCCTGCAAAAGGATTTCTCCCTGCATTGTGTTTCAAGGACCTTGGAAGGGGATTCCCCCAACCAATCTAGTGGGCATGGGTACAGAGCCTTTCTCGAGGTTCCATTGAGTATGGAAGGGGTTTTCCCCGATCGAAATCCCTTGCAAGGGAACCGAGCCCTGCCAAGTATTCCAAAGACCCTTTGTGGACTAAACTCCAGTCGTCACTCCCTTTGAAGGAATAATACCTTGCATCGGGTTCTATTGACCAAAGCTGGGGTTTCCCCCAATCGAGAAAGCGATCGAAGATAAAGTGTTGTTCCCAAATGCACCAAACAAATATAACAACATAGATCCCACCAACGTTGTATAAGATGAAGGTCCTAGACTTCCTCCACCAAACAAGTTATAATTAGCATTCAACCGGATTGGTTGTTGGAAAGCACCACCGAGCGAAGGGGATGGAAGAGGTATATGACCCCCATTGTAATGGATAGCATTAAAAGGGACAGTACTACCCACAGTTGACCCTTGCAAGGGATTGTTTGAGCTCCCTTCCCCCAGACCCATGGTCTGTAAGGTAGAATAAGTAAGATCTGAGTTTGTATCAAAGTTGGGCATCCCATATGAGATAGGAGCGCCTGATGCATTCTGAGTAAATATAACAGTGGTTGAAGTGGTTAATGGTATTAGAACACTGCCCGAAGTTGAGGGAGTTGAGACAACTATGGTCCTTACTAGCGAAGGTGGGAGAGGAGGTAGCATGCCCCCTGTAGTAGTAGTCGTAACGGGAGTATGGGGACTCTCGGAAGAAGTAGCAACATTCGCTTCCATTGTCGCTCGTAGAAATAGTTGGCGCTTAGAATATGTCACCTTGGGAGGGACAATCTGAATCAAGATTGGCACTAACAAGTCGGTGATCAGAGGATTAGCTAGCCTGAAAACTTCAGTTTCAAGGTCAGAAATGGTAGGTTCCTCCATATTTAGAAAGTCTCCTCTCAAAGAAGGCTCAAGCATAGTTTCCTGTGGCCCGGTCGCTTCGAACGACCCTTCTTGATCAATTATTCACCTCAATGGTGGCAGAGGTGGCTCCGAAGTAACTGGTAACAGACCTTGAATCCTTCACAATCGACGGAGTTGTTGATCTTCGACTTTGTGAAATGATCAAATGACATAGTAAGGCTTGACTAGCATACAACACAAAGCACACACTAAATTTTTTACTAAAGATAATTCAAGTAGTCAAATAAATAGTGGGAAGGATGGTTATGCTAATCGACACTAGAGAAACTAACTGATCCAAGTACAACTCGAACATGGAAGCACCCCCCGGGTATACTCTGCGAAGAGAGATATGATGTCTTCCCTAGGTACCATGGTGTACCCTTGCAGTAACTTGTGTAAGTCCATAAAATATGGGCAACTAGGTTTCCATCTCACAGTCAGTTACGAGGTGGGTACATTCGATAGTCGGGCAGATCGTAATGAGAAGGATAAAAAGTATGAAGCCCTTAAAGGGTATTGAAAGCAATTGGTATGGAAGACAATTGAGGATCTAGAACAGATTTGAGGTCCACAAATCTCTGCAAGCAAATGTAATCGGTATTGTTCCCAAGAAAGACCCTCAATATACAATCCCCACTATGTTTAGTCCGACTTTGGATGGGTTATCTCCTCTGCCTTTCCTCAGACGACCTCCTGTTTATCCCCTGTGTTAGAGGGGGGTCCTAACTAACTCTTATGACACTGGACTTAAAACACTCCCTAACTTAGACTCTAATTTTTTTTTAAAGTGGCCTTGAAGAGTTTCCTCTTCACACCTAATTCAAGGCCCTAAAACCCTAAACTAGTCGGTGAACCCTACAAACAAAAAGTCTAATATATTTTATATTAAGCGTTACTTTTAAGGCTTGATTTATGCAAATGGTGGGGTAGTGAAACTGATGGTGTTATGAGGAGACAAATAAGGAAGATAACTTTAAAGCATTTAAAAGCAAAATATACTTCAAAATTAAAAGAAAAGCTTGTAAACAACTCTTTGTAAATTCAACTTTTCTAATTGATACTTCAAGATCTTGTAAATGAAGAAATCCTAAAAATTTCTTTCGTTTGACTAAAAACTACTTATGTTTCAAGAAATCGAAAAGAAATTTGAAAATAAGACTCTTTTTCTTTTTTCAAATAACAACCTTGACTACTTTACCAAACTAAAATGCTAGTGGGATAACAACCTTGACTCTTTTTCTTTTGATTTTTTGCACTGCTTTAATAAGAAAATCTGAAGTAAAAACTTTTTGTTCGTTTTTCAAAGAAAGAAACAGGAATAAAGAGAAAACTAAAAACAAGATTGATAAAGACCCCAAACCAACTACAGAACAAAGGGATTCAAACAAGAAACCAAAAGGAGGATCTAAAACTTGACAGCTCGCTCTAAACCTTTTAGGGAAAAAAAAAGAAGCCTAAGGAACAAGTAAACAAAAACTTAAAACCCAAGCTATGGCCAAAGATAGAAACTTTGACTGGTTCAAGAAAGTATCGAGAAGTATGAACTTCAATCAGGAAAGAGACAAACTCTCTCTTTGTTGAAAAACACTTTCAAGACACAGAGACGTGGGTTGTTACATCAACAGTCTGTGTATGTACATGGGATTTCTACTATGCAGAGCACATATGTACGTAGGATGACCCAAAACAGGGTGCATACACCAAGGGTGATTTTAAGAACCCCCCCTAAATTTATATGTATAATAAATGGGCGAATCCCCATGATACATAGGAAAAATTGAAGGCTATTTTATCAATAATATAAAATGTATATATAATTTTTGGGCGAATCTTTTAGTCAATTATAT
>SNQJ01S0007792.1:422660-435573 GCA_010110895.2 Picea sitchensis | reverse complement strand
ATTAAACTTTAGTATTGGTTATCATTCTCAAAGAGATGGGCAGACTCAAAGGGTAAACCAAGTATTAGAATATATGCTCAGAATGTATGTAATGGATAAGCCTAGTAAACTGGAAGAGTATTTACATCTTGTTGTATTTTCTTCTAACAATCATTTTCATGCTTCAACAAAATTATTTCTTTTTGAAATACTTTATGGACATGAATGTAACAATCCAATTACTTGGAGTACTCCAATGGACAGATTAATGTTAGGTCCTGATGTGTTGAAAGATATGGAACTAACAGTGAAACATGTACAACATAACTTGAAGGTGGCACAAGACCAAGATAAAATTTACATAGATTTAAAAATAACTCCAAGAGAGTTCCAAGTTGGAGATCATGTTTATGTAAAAGTAAAACCTAGGAAAAGTTCTTTGAAACTGGGAAATTTTACTAAGTTATCTTCGAGATATTGTGGACCCTTCAAAGTGTTAGCCAGAGTGGGGCCAATAGCCTATCAGATGGCACTTTCGGCTTCAATAAATGTACATAATGTTTTTCAGGTTTCTTTATTGAAAAACTATGTGCGTGATTCTACTTATGTGGTTTATTGGGATATGATATAGGTGGAACCCGAAGGAGAATTCCAAGTGGAACCAAGTGCATTCTCGATAGAAGAGAGTGTATTCTCTAGAACTGTAATGTAATGAAAGTAAAGGCGCAACAGAAACACCTTAGTCCCGAGGAATCTACTTGGGAATTGGAGAGTCATATGAGAGATCCATATCCAATTCTTTTTCGAGAGGACTCAAAAGACTTTCAGTAACACCGAGGATGATGTTAAACTTTAAGGGGGATGTATGTAATATCCCAGATTTTTAAATTATTAAGACTTTATTTATTTATGCATTTTAAACTATTGAATTTATTTTAGTTTGTCCAAGGGTGGTCAAAACAATGGTAAGATATTTTAAGTGTTTATTAAAAAAATGAAAGAATTATATGAAGGTATTTGTTAAAAGAGTGGTTTTTGACCCACAAAGTGGAATTCTATGAAATACCAAGTGGCAAGGGGCTTGAGTCAAACTCAAGCAATGCAAGGTGCATTTTCGTGGGAAATCTAGTCAAACTCAAGTGAGAGTTAGAGTCGAGAAGGTGGCTCATTAATGACCCAACAATCCTAGGAAAGTTAATAAAAATATTTCACATCTTGAGAGCAGGAGGATCGCATGACTGGGAAAGATATGAGAGAATGAACTGCTTTTCAGTTAGTTGTAGAATAAGCCTACAATCTTTGTCTTTGTAGTTCAGAGATCAGCCTCGGGGGTATTCAGCGCAAACATGTTTTGGTTGTTCTGGATAGTGGTTGGGTGGAATGGCGACCTTCATATCGTTTTACCCAATTCATTTGATTGCAGGATTTTGTATGGGTTCTTCTATTCTCCTTATTTATTTATTTACATAAGTATTTCATTTATGACTTAGAATTTCACTCTATATTATCATACATTTTTTTTTCTATGCATTAAAAATAGTTACAGAATTCCTAAAAATTGTCTAGAGGAGTCATTCAATCAATGCATTCTTAGCATTCAACATTGGATTTGATAGGATATAAGTTTTATGGGAAATGTGAAAAAAACTAGAAACAATACAGTCGATATGCATAATCTCTATCAAACAATAAATGAATGATAAAAATCGGGATGCATTGATTGGTAATAAATCATGGATACGTACCCTGTATTTATCAAATAAGTCACTCTTATTTCTAATGACAATCAGACTATAAAATTTGTATATGAAAAGAGGAATTTACAAGGAGACTATAATAGACTCTGCATTATTATATATATGTATATCAGACAGGAAGAAATAATATCATATCTTTTTATTCCAATTAATACAACAGAAACTGTTATATGGAATATCAATAGTTTTCATGCAAATTAAATCAATAATGTACAACATAACTTTCTGTGCAAAATAAACCATGCTATATAACATTATGAAAGAAGGTTGAATCATATAGATAAGACAATGTTATATATTTTCCACATATAAACCTAAGAGGAAATCTGTAAATCAATCTTGTACATTATTAAACTCCATGTCACAACACAATTCAAATTAAAGAGTCTCTAGAATTCATTACACAAAGCATGTATTTCTAAAAATATTCGGGAAAGGAATCTGAATTCATCCTGGGTTCAAATCAAACCCGTGCTCCATACAAAGACTTAAAAAATGCCTAAAGGTATATAAGTCTCGAAACCCATTATAAAACCCTTGTTAAAAACACTGAAGACAATAGGGTATGCGTACCTGGGCGCATAGAAACCAAGCCATATTGCCGAGAAAGAGGAAGAGAACGTTATAATCCAGAGATTAATTATGAGAAACTTTGTGTCAACTACCATAGCTCGTGATATGATTTAACATTGAGTCTTAATAATTATCCCATGTGCACTCTATATAATGTTAAAACAATTTACACGTGTTTTGAGAGAAAACATAGGTTTGATAATTATGAGCTTAAGTTACAACATAAATATACGTGTTTTTTATTAAAACATAGGGGTATTACTAAGAGAATATTTTCGATAACCTTTTTCGTATGTTTATAATAGAATACAAGGTTATAACTAGAATAGAGAACCACCCAAACATAAATTGTAATTTGTGTCTTTTTGACCAAATATTTACCCTAAGTTTTAAATCTAACGATCGTCACCATTGTTAATATTGATATTTTATATCAACGTAGCAATAACCTTTGGTAATGTCGGTTGGTCAAATCATTACATTGAAATACCATGAGGTCTATGATCATAGGGTTACTATGAATATTAATATCATTACACAAGCTTAATTGGAACTATATAATTAAGAAAAGGATAAACGTATGGTTGAAAGGTTATTATAGGATTGAAAATAACATTAAATTAATATACCTTTGGCTATGGGATAAGAAAAATCTCCTCTTTGAGACACTTGTCACTCTTGTTATCTTATATGGATGTGAAGTTTGGGTTTGTAGTATCTCTCAAAGGTCCTAGAGAAATATACAACAGATCCAAAAGAATTTTGTAACTCATAATATAAAAATTAAGGGAAATACACACTATCGTATCCTCTTAATCAAAAATATATTTTCCTCCATTGAGAGAATAGCTATGATTAGTTACTTAATGTACAAGAAAAATATAAACAACACAGATAACAAGAGGCTCCCAAAAATTTCTTCTGACTCTATTCAAAATCACCAATGGCTCAAGCGAGGATGGAATAAGGATGCCAATTCCTAGATAAATCATTGAGGAATAAAAGAAGAGGTTGTTTTGTACAATATCGATGATATTCAAAATATAGTAGAAGATGTATTTAAGGAGAATTTATGGTGTGGTAAAGACTTAGAGGATAAAATAAAATTAAGATATTATGAGGAGGCGGTTAACCCTAACCTTGAAGATCAAAAGTATCTCTCTATTTTGACAAGTGTAAAGAAGAGGATAAATATTGCTAAAATAAGAAAAAAATATTAGGAGCTACATAGTGAAACTAGGCATTAGACAATCCAAAAAACATCATGGCAAGATAGAATCTGTCACCTTTGTGACACCAAGATTTGAAGATGAAAATCACTTTCTCTTATAATGTCCCGCGTATACCCAAATTAGATCATAATTTGAAAATATTTGTCACAATACCAACCTTCCTAGCCTTCGAAGTCACAAATATCAAGTGTTCTTCGAATTCTTCTATTAATTCTTTTCAAACATTGAAATAATATTTTAAAGAAATCCAAGTAATCTCTTACGTTTCTTAAGGTATGATACACAAATTTTCATCTCACTGAACGTTATCCACCACCACCATCATCATACAAATTTGACAAAAGAAAATTAGTATAGACCATAAAGTGTATTTTATATATCTATATAAACATTTAACAAAATTTAATCTCTTAAAATTGAATGTGGATGAAAGTGTGTTATAAGAAACTATTACATAGAGACCATGGAATGTAAATATTTAAAAAAGTTTAATGTCGATGTTTTTTTGTTTAAAATTTATTATATACAACTCTCAAATCAAATAATGACGTCAAATCCATATCTACTTCAACATCAACAATGTTTCCATTTGTTTATTCTACAAGCTATAAGAATAACGACCAATTTATTCCTCATCATGAGAAAGCCACCAATAGTCATACATATCTCAATTATGGAGAATTTCAAATCATTTCCAACATCCCATTTAAAGAAATAAACTTAGTGCCATGTTTTGTAGTGGAAACCAATAACTATACACGCATTTTCAAGCGTTGTAATTACTAGCAATAACCAAATTTAAGTAAAAGTGGTTGATATATGCCAATCGGTGCCATTTTTCACCCTTCAAAATTAATGGCATCCATCAATGTATATCAACCACTTTTAGTTAAACTTGGTTGTTGTTAGTTGACGAACAACATGCAGGGGATGAATAGCTAAACATGGTTTGTGTAACATCCCACTCTATTGAACACACTATTATTGACTTATTCTTTGAGGACACTTGCTTGCAAGTGATCTAGGTATGGTACTTTGTGATTTCATTCAGATTATGAGTTATATATGATGATGTTGAGGTGTTATGGCTTATTGATTATATAGATATATATGTATCGACAGATGATTTTTACGAGTCATCCTGAGTGTTCAGGACACGTGATAGGTAAACGATACTGATAGCATCGATGGATTCCCTTGGACTCCAGATTGAGTCAGGGAGTGGATTGTATTTATTGAGTATTTCATTTTACGCACATGTGTTGTATGATTGATTATATTATGATTTATGTATATGAAATTATTGATAGCGTTTTTGTGAGTGGATGCAGGCTTGATGATGGTTACTAATTCAACTCACATAAGGAGTAGAGGGGCCATGCACATAAACCATACATTTGAGGGAGAGGTGTGACAACGTATTTGTCACATCCTACTAGCAACTCATCATGGTATGAATGGTAGGTTAACAATTACCTAGTTCGAATGGTCCACGACACCATGTGGGCAGACTAAGACAGACGCTCATGAAGATTTCTAAGGAGCTCGCAATAAAGAAGATTCCTTATTCCTTAGAATCTCTTAGTCTCTCACAAGGTCGACCGAGTGGAGTGTTGACTCCGAACAACTTCCAAAACAAGTATAAGGAGAGTGGCACCCTTAGAGAATAGAGGTGCATCTTGAAGGGCACATCATGTAATTTAAAAATTGAAGTCAATATCTAGGTGGCCTAGAAAGCATTGAAATAATTAAACCTTGTTGGATTAACTAATTAATTAAACAATAGATTATTAATTGAAATGTCTAACAAGAGTCAAATCCTAAGTCTAAAAATTGGCCTAAGTCTAAGTTTGATTTGGGAACTATCTAAAATATTAAAATTGGGATAAATATAATACTCGGAAAAAGATGGTAAAAATCTAAAGATTGGATGAAATGCACATGACTGAAACAATTTAATAAAAATGAATTTTTAAATAGAAATAAATAATAACTTGAGAGGTTGGGTGTACATAGAATAGAATCTAGAGTCAAAATACAGTAGCATAACTAGAAGAAGACTCATAATCCAACTCCAACTAAGATCTAGTTAGGCGACACTTCTTAAATGAGAATCTGGGGAACAAAGGGACACCTAGGAGTGAAAATAGGAACACATGGAGGAATGTGAGGGGATTTGACCTTTTTAAATAAAATAAAATTGGTAAATACTGGTGTAACTTGGGGAGAATATGAAATGTGTGTGAGTGAATAATCCAAATTAAAATTAACTAAAAATTTGATTATTTGTGCATGAGGACACGTGTAAGGGAAGAAATTTCTATAAAAAAAAATAAGGTAGAAGGGAAAGGGATATGATTTTTTGAGCATTGTTATGGCACCAAATTTTTATTGGACCGTGTTTTACTTGTGAGAATTGGGATACCAATCTTGTAAAAAGAGTGGAGGCTCTTCCTTGCGAGGGAAAGTCTTGGATCTTTTTTTTTGGGTTTTTTGTGTGTGGCCCCTTTGCGGTTCGAGTGGCTAAGGGGAAAGAAGAGTACCCCTAACATTGGCTAGGAGGTACCGGTGAAGTGTCTGTGATTAGAAAGAAAAATAAAGGAAGGAGCAGAAGACTTTGAAGGGAATCTTCATTACACAGCTTTCATTGGTACCGGTATTTTTATATTCTAAATTTATTTGTAGCACTAGTGTAGTAGTATGTTAGACTGATAGGGTCATTGTAGAATCACTGGAAAGTATGAATTCCAATTTTTACAATTTTTTTCAATGAACATTAGCTCAGAGTTTAATTTTTTAAATTACAGTTGCTGCCATGAATAATATTGCAGTGTTTATATTTAAATTTTCGTTGTAATTCTGGATGTTTTCCGCTCTATAAATTGGGGTGGCTTGATCGTCATTATGAAATTCAAATTTATATTATAAATGGAATATGTTCCAAAATTTGTATTTTATCTATATTTAAATTTTGAATGATCATAGTTTTTAGTTGATATTATTTTAGAAATTTAACAATGCATTGTTCGCTGGTAAACCTAGGAGTTAGTTCCAAAATTATATCATGAGTTTCTCTATTTAGTTCATTTAAATCCAAATCAATTCATATGATGGGATCTTTGTCAAGCTTCTTTCTAAATCCGAAACATTGTATCATTTTCCTGTTAATGCTTATGTCAATTCAATTTCATTATAGTTTGGACCACTGTTGAATTTTGTCAAATCCGATTTTATATCGTGTTTTACTTTGTCGAATTTGTTGATAAATCCGAAGTACATGTAGCATGGATGTCTGTGTTTATTTGGAGTTTGAATCCAAAATTTTCAAGATCGTGGGAAACCTATTAAAAGTTTCTAGGGTTTGATTTTTTTAACATGTAGTGTATTAGCCCTTTTTCCTTGACAATTCATCCATGTGGCCAGCGGATAGAACCTAGAATTGGAAAAAATGGCACTATTCGAAGCTTCAAGAATCTAGTACTATGAAGGTTTTTCACTTCAACACTCCTTTTCACTTGGAGTGTTACCGGTCGTATTCGTTCGTAAGAAAGGTTTACTGGAAGTTGTAGGTTAACCCTATATTTCCACTTTCCTCATAAACTTTTATGAATTTAATCTAACGACAGGCAGGGATTCTCCTCACGCAAGAATATATAGTGGAGATTACTCCACATCTTCGTGCTTCAAGTTTTTTCTCCTCTTTCACAACTTTAGACTATTTCATCTAGATCACCGAACCACCGAAGGGCTCATAGATATGATGACTTACATCCCTCCTTAGATCAATGGTTGTCATCCACTCCAGAATTCACAACTCCGATAGTTCCTCACCCTTCTGAAGCAACAACTCATTTCCTCCAGAGTGTTGAAATACCAAAACTCTGAAGGACGAAGGCTCAGAGATATAACGATCCTCAATCGATCGCTAGATCTATGGATGTCCTTCACTCCTAGACTACAGAACTTGGGTTTTCTAAATCCTTAGAAACTACCTCTTAACTAGCCAGAGTGAATAATCCCGAATAACTTAGTGATCTATGACTCATGTATTTCCATCAACTTACGGTCAAGATTTACTCCAGACTTCGGGACTATGGGAGTTCCTTAACTTTTGAACATTGCGACACTAATTTTGCTGAAGTACTGAACTACCGAACCTCCGAAGAGAGAAGGCTCATAAATCTAATGGTCCTTGATTGATATCTTGATTGATCACTATATCTACGACTGACCTTTACTCCGGGACTTCAAAGCTTCAGAGTTTCTCAGCTCTTAGACAGTTAGGACTCAAACTTGTTGAATCGACTAACTCTTGCGGATCCAACGAATAATATTCACTCACCGATCTATGGTGTATTTTCACTTCGTGACATTGGGATTCAGGGCTCACTTAATATAAATAACTCAGATCTATCGAAGTGACGAAGGTCGAAGGTGTCAGGGTTTAATGAGTGTGCTACTCCTGTCTAATCAGAATGTTGTAGGGATTCTAAATCGTCACGGTCAGATCCCATCCTTCAAGTCCTTCAAAAGGAATTCAAACTCTTTATTTCTTCACTTGAACCCTACACACATTTTTTCCTCGAGAGCTATGGATTCTAATTGTTGTGTCTGCGCTTTGTGCCTCCCCTGTGTAAGTTTTCACTATCTCTCCTTAGCTTCGTTCTTCCAAAATGTAAGGCCTTCTCCTGCCTTCAGTGGTCTATGTGCATCGAGCATTATTTCTTCTAAACTTGGGCCTTCAAGTGAGCCAACTACACACTTCTGGATTTGTCTCTGGAAGTGTCTGTACTGTGACACCCAAAAGAGAAATGTCAGGTTTCTTACAAAACATTTTAACTCAATATCATAATATACTTTAAATCGATTGCATAATTTATTCATCACAGTATCAGTTAGTTCATAAATTATAGAGTAAGATTACAGTTTCCTCTATGTGTTGAGAGATTTTCTCTTCTTTTCTTTTCCTCTTTCAAATTGTTATGTAGATCAGATATTTACCTACTTGGTTGGAACCTGTAGGGTTCTCACACTTATTCCAGGTAAACATAAGTAAAATTGAAAATGTCATAAATAATAGATTGTTTATTTAAGGATCTTTGGTTTTTACTATTAATTTTCTTTCATGAGACTATTGAAAGTTCTTCCTAACCTTTAAATTCATAAGATGAATAATTATTGTAATAGTATATATTGTATTATGAATTGATGACCAAGATACAAGATTCTCTGTGTTATTTTTGAAGAATTTGTAGTAAGGAATGTTGAGAATTATAGTTGAACTTTGGAAGAGATTAAAGTTATGGGAATTAGATACCTTCTTGTTCCTCAAAACAATCGCCAATCTTGAGACCTTAAATGGTAAAAATCAATCAAATGAATCCTCGACTTGAGCATTGATTATTTGTCTTGGAGGTCCTAACCTTGGAGGATAGGTTGGATGGGTAGACATTGTATGTGATGTTATGTGATATGGAAGATCCTTAGTACCTTGAAGTTTTATCTAAATCTAATTGTGCAACAAGATGAATGAAATAGACTGTGTATTATTGAAGTATGTTAATATTGTGTTTCACTTGTTCTATTGATGTTCAAAAAACATATCTATTATTGTTTCTCAATTAATTTTATGATGTAACAGAGGGGTTGTTACATTTGGTTACAACTGACGATGGTTGATTATTGTTAACCATGGTCAACCATAATTAACTGAGGTGGACCATGGTAGCCTATGGGTGACCATGTTCAATAATAGTTTACTATGATTGCCCATGGTCAAACAAATTCCAAAATGTTTGATGAAGCAGACCGCACTCCACTCAGCATGTCTGCCTCCTCAGGACCTTCTTATGTTCTCGGCCCGAAGAACTTCAAGGTTCTTCCGATCCCTTATCGGGATCTCTCAATACCCACATAACTCTTTCCCTACGATCTCCTCTTTACCTTATCGGGAGATCGGGTTTCGCGTTATCGCGAAACTCGTGGGCACGTTCCTCGTGCTATCGAAAACCCCAAAACCCGATGGGTCTCAATGTCGATACTTCTTTGTTCCCGTCGGGGATTTCCCTATCGGGGAATCGGCATATGCGATGTCGCATTTCACTGGCACCACGAATCTCTGAACCCCGATTCGCGATGGCGCTTTTCTCCACTCCAAGCCCCTTCAGGTTATCCCTTTCCGCATATGACCTCCCATTCCACGAGACCACAGCCTACTCCCATCGGATTTTCGGACTTCGCAGAAATGATATGCGCAAAACTCGCGCCCTCGAAATTTCCAATTCTCCAATTCCCGATGCCACCTTGCGTTGGCCCCTGCAAAGGTTGACTTCTCCAACACCTGTCCTCCTCTCCAGTGTCTATGGCTCGGAATTCCGTGCGATCAGGAAATCGCGATTCCCGTTACGAAAACTCACGAGGCTCTCCAAGTCCCGCACCCCGATTTTCCGATGAGTCAAGTCCCAATGACTCCCTGACTCCTTCTCTTATTCGCTAGGCTTAAATCCTACGCAATTTTCCCGAGATTTGACGACTGACAAAACTTTGTCAATATCCTCTGTGGATCTTGATCGTCGATTCCTCCTCCTCGAGGAATTCTTAAAATGACTAAGTGTTTCCCCTCTGGACTTCTCTTCGAGCCTCCGCCTGCAAATCCTTCCTGTCCCTTCTTCAATAAAAATTTCTGGGCTTTCTTTCATGACTATCACACAGGTGCTATACCTCTTGAGCTTTCGCGTACGTCTTGCACTCAGCCTTCAACAACTTTCCAAGTGTTGAATCTGTCAGACTTTGCACACTCCCTGCAGCAGCAGTCATCTATCTCCTTTGCTCAAACTAACAACTGAGGATTCTTCTTCAGCCTGCACTTCACTTGCACGGCTGCAACAACCCAATTCAACTTCTGGGAAAATAAGAACAAAAGTTCAACTATCGAGCCTCATCGACGAACTCCTTGCGGATGAATTCAACTGCACTCTATGCAGGAATCTCCTGGATCAGATAGAGAAACAATTGAAACTCATTCTCTCTTGAGACTTCATTTAAAATTGAAATCACATGCACAACATATACAAAGCAAATGCATGACCAGAAAAAAAACATTCATGAGCACAACATCAACACAGAGAAACAATACCAGCCATGAATTTGAATCATAATTTCATTCTATTAATTCAACATCTATACATGGGTATTCTGCATAATTTCTCTGCTTGTTCCTCTCTTCTCAATGCTTGATTCTGAATAATGTTACAATGTACAAGTGAGGGTGTCTATATCCGTTTTCCCTCTCGAAATCTAAAACTGTCTAATCTGGAAATAAAATCCTATCTACCTGCATTAAATCTAATAAATGCCTCCTATCTATTTCAGACAAGAGCGTATGGCTCGAGGTCTGATACAACATACAAAAGGTGCTTTCATAAATGCATCATTTATACATGGGCGCATCCTCTTGAATGAAAATTCAAAAACTTTCTGCTGGCTTGTCCAGCTGTTCATTGCCTTCCATGCTGGCTCGCTTGTCATGGCAGTGCTCCTTGATGAGTTAGCGATGCTCCTGCATCATACTCCTCGGCTTGAAAACTTCCATGGGCTCCTGTCCATGAGCTCCTGCACGGTCTGTCCATGCCTTTGAATCACTACTTCTGTCTCCCAGCTGGAATATTCCACTGGATGATTCTTCCATTTCACCAGATACTCAAAGTATTTCTTCCGTCTGGTTCTTTTGCTGACTCTCTTGTCAAGTATACACTCCATCTGTGGCTTTTCTTGAATCGACATCTGCTTCTGCCACTAGATTTCTGGTTGTTCTTCACTTCCAACTCCTTCTTCCTCATCCTTGTATGGATATAAGTCTGAAATATTGAATGTTAGAGATATTCCGATGTCATCTGGCAATTCAATCTCATAAGCATTTTCGCCCAGTTTCTTCAGGACTCTGCATGGCCCAATTTTCTTCATCTTCAGCTTGTTGTATGTTCCCTTTGGGAACCTTTCCTTCCTCAGATGTGCCAAAACTAGATCACCAACCTCGAATTGAAGTTGTCTTCTATGCTAATCCGCTATGCGTTTGTACTCCTGATTTGAATCAATCAGACACTGCTTCAATTTGCCGTGAAGTTCCTTCATTTCCTCTGCAAATTCTTCAGTGCTTGCGCTGCTATTAGCAGTCTTCTATGACTCCCTGAGTTCAGATACTCCTCTCGGCTGCCTGCCGTATACAATCTCAAACGGACTTTTACCTGTGCTCCTGTTCACTGAATCGTTATATGCGAACTCTGCCTGTGGCAACACATTGTCCTAGTTGTTGTGGTGCTCTGTCACCAGGCTTCTCAACAAGTCTCCCAGACTCCTGTTGACCACTTCCGTTTGTCCATCTTTCTGTGGATGATAAGCAGAAATAAACGCCAAGTTAGTTCCTAGATTCTTCCATAGTGTCCTCCAAAAATTCCCTATGAATTTTGTATCCCTGTCTGATACAATGCGTCTCAGCAATCCATGAAGTCTAACAATCTCTTTGAAAAACAGATTTGTGATGTGCATCGCATCGCTGGTCTTCTGGCATGGAATGAAGTGTGCCATCTTTGAAAACCTGTCCACCACCACAAATATGGAATCAAACCCTCTATGTGTCTTCGACAAAACCAATACAAAATCGATGCTAATCGCCTCCCATGGCCTCTCGGGTATGGGCAATGGCTGATAAAATCCTGCATTTTGATTTCTCCCCTTTGAATCAGGGGTGATTTTAAGAACCCCCCCTAAATTTATATGTATAATAAATGGGCGAATCCGCATGATACATAGGAAAAATTGAAGGCTATTTTATCAATAATATAAAATGTATATATAATTTTTGGGCGAATCTTTTAGTCAATTATATAATCTTGTAAGATATTGGCGAATCTTTCACTGAATTATAAAATCTTGTAAAATATTGGCGAATATTTCACTAAATTATAAAACCTTGTAAAGTCTTAGGGGATCCTACCTTAATCAGAATTTAGTTCTATTTTCTTTTTACATACATATCTATGTGATGCACCACCCACTCACCTCCATGAATCCTAATTTCAAAACTGGCATCCCCATACCCACAACCACCACTGTCCTCATACCCACAACCACAAACTTTGGTTGCATAACAAAAACAAAATTCAAAAACCCAAAAAATGCAAAGAAATTCCAATGCCATTCTTGATTGATTAACCCAACATTTTCAACAAATTTCAAACTGAGCAGTGTAAGAAATGTTGACACCTTCTGAACCTTCACAATTGGGCCTTAAAATTTTACTTGGAAATATGTGTCACTTAGATTTATTCATACTCCAACAATCCTAAAACCAAACAGAATCTAATCTGATCTACT
>SNQJ01S0007792.1:379767-415837 GCA_010110895.2 Picea sitchensis | reverse complement strand
TATCTTCATATTTTATCCTAACTTGGTGATATCTAGATCGTAAGTCAAACTTAGAGAATATCGTCGCTCCTCTTACTTGATCGAATAGATCATCAGTGCGAGGTAAAGGATATATGTTTTTGATGGTCATCTTATTTAGTTGTTAGTATTCAACACACAATCATAAAGAACCATCTTTTTTATTTACAAAAAGTACAAGTGCTCCCCATGGAGACACATGGTCGGATGTACTTTTTACCTACTAATTCTTTTAATTGTATTTTTAGTTCATTAATCTCTAGGATGTTCATCCTATAAGGAGCCTTAGAGACTAGTATCGCACTAGGTACTAGATTTATAGTAAAATCTATGTCTCTTTGTGGAGGTAATCCTGGTATTTCTTTCGGGAATATGTCCTTAAACTCATTTAAAACAGGAAATTCTACAAAATTAATTTGTTCACTTTACTCCATGTTATATATTACATGTACAACATATATTTTACAACATTTACGCACACATTTTTTCATTTCTACTTCTGATATTTGTCGAGAAGAAACTGTTTTAGGTATCCCCTTTATATTAACAACATTACCAGTATCATCCATGCATACAAATTTCTTGTTATAAAATGTAACATCCCACTCTGGTGCACTAAACGAACCTATTCTTTGAGGACACTTTCTTGCAAGTGATATCGATTATTATGCTATTAAAACATTTGATTTTGATTATGAGGCGTTATGGGTTGATGACATGTTGTTTTACTGTGTTGACATAGACACCTGGTTTTACTGAGTGTGCAGGATTTTGGACCTCGAGGATGCAGAGACATCGATCGAACCCCTTGGACTCTGGATCGAGTCAGGGAGTGTACCATTAGGGTTTGATTGTTTTACTGTGATATTAGTGCATCTGATTAGATGATATGATGTGGATATATTCTGACATGATTTATTGATGATGCAGGCTGACGATGGCTTGCTGACCAGACTCACATGTGGAGAAAAGGGGTCACACACGACTACCAGAGATGTTGAGGGAGAGGTGTGGACAGTAGCCCTGTCACAACCTACTAGCACTCCCACCGTCACTCGAAATGTAGGTTAACATTTACCTATTTCGAAAGGACCCATGATGTCGTGAGGGCAGATTGCGACAGTCTCTCATGATGATTCTAAGGGGCGTGCAATAAGGCTGGGGCCTTATTCCTTAGAAACCCTTAGTCTCCCATAAGTTCACTTGGAAGAGTATTGACTCCAGGGGTTTCGATGTCTACCAAGTCAGTCAAGAGGCGAGTGACATCCTTGGAGCACGTAGTGCGTCCTAAAGGGCACACCGCGCAAGGGAACATATGAGGCGAGGGGCACCCTTGGAGCACCTAGTGCGTCCTGAAGGGCATTTCACATTCTTTTGATAAATGAATGAACCTAGTCAGCCTTAGGATGAACAATGTGATAAGAATTTAATAAAAAAACATTTTTCCCTAATAAAATGTCGCCCATCACAAAAATTAAGGTCTAGGTCTAAATCATGCTAGTGGTAAAATTTTATCCTTTTTATTAAAAAATGACGCAGACGCCCACTCGGCATGTCCTCTTTCACCAGGACCTTCTCTCCCTTAGGCCCAAAGAGCTAAAATGCTCTTCCAAATCCCTTTCGGGACTTTATCACCCACATAATGCTCTGTATGACCTCCCTTCTCGAAATCGAGAAGTCGAACCTCGCTAGATCGCAAGCCCTGCGCTCACGGAATCGGGTCTCACAGATCCCTGAAACCTGATGGAATACCCACTTCACGCCTTCCTCGTCTCCTATCGAGAATTACACTATCGGGAAATCGGTACTCACGCGGTTGTGAGTCACTGCTCTCACGAATCTTTGATTCCCAAATTCCAATGCCACCTGTCCTCTGCGCTGTCGCCTGGACCCCACGCTTTCCAGGTCAATCGGGAAATCACATTTTGGGAATTCGCAATTTCTGTTGCACCGATCCACAAGACCTTCCAAGTCCCGAACTCCGATATGCGATGCCACCTATCGTCTTCTCACGACGAGACTCAATCCTCCGACACCTGGACTCCACTAGGCGCTTTTAACCCTGTCGGGAAATCGCGAATCGGAATATCGCGATTCCGGTTGTCAATGTACCCAGGACCTCCAAAACTTCGAACCCCAATGCACGACGACACTTGCCCCCCTATCACACCTTCTGGGGCCCACAACTCTGACTGTCGGGCTATCGCGTTTCGCGATATCGCGATTCCTTGGGTGATGATTCCTCTGCCCTCAGAAACCCTGAAATGTCGAACTCTGATTTCACTGGATCCTCGGACAAGCGTCCTACGGATCAACGGCTTCGATCGCGTCAGGGAATCGCCAATCGCGATTTCAACGTGCACAGTCCCTATCTCTGAAATCTCGATTCTCCAATGAGCCGAGTTCCGATGATCACCCAGGCTCCTCCCCTACACGTCAAGACTTAACTCGTGTGCAACTTTCCCAGATCTGATGGCTATCGGGACTTCGCTGCTTCCGCTATGGATCCTGACCGTCGATTCCTCTTCCTAGAGGATTTCTTTGAAATAGCTACGTCTTTCTTCTCAAGACTTACTCTCCAAGCCTGCACCTGTAAATCCACCTTTACCCTTCTTCAATCAAACTTCCTGTGCTTTCTTTTAATGATATCACGAAGGTGTTGTACCTTCTGAGCTTTCTTCCACTCTGACTCCTTCGTATGGATTCGTGCATTCACTCCTTGCACTTCGGCATTCAACAACTTCTCAATTGTTGAATCCTTCAAACTCTGCGCAACTCCTGCAACAACAGTCTTTAGCTTCCTTTTCTCAGATTAACAACCGAGATCTTTGATTCCGCCTGTGCACTCCTTGTGCGGCTTCAACAACAACCCAAATCAACTTCTGGGCAGATAAGAACAAAAGTTAGACTATCGAGCCCTCATCAACGCACTCCTTGCGAATGAATTCCACTGCACTCTTTGCGGGAATCTCCTCGCTAAGATATAGAAACAATTGAAACTTATTCCCTCTCAGACTTCAATTTAACCCTTGAAATCATATGCACAGCATATACAAAGCAAATGCATAACCAGTAGCAAACATTTATGAGTACATAAACAATCTACACAGAGAAAACAACACCAGCCATGAGTTTGAATCAAAGACTCTCTTCTATTAATTCAAATCTGTACATGGGTGTTCTTCATACAATTCTCTGCTAGCTCTTCTCTTATGAATTCTTTTGAATAATGTTACAATGATACAACGAGGGTGTCTATATCCGTTTTCCCTCTCGGACTCTAAAACTGTCTAATCTAGACTTAAACATCTATCTACCTGCATTAAATATATCAAATGCCTCCTATCTATATCAGACAAGAGCATATGGCTCGAGGTCTGTTACAACATACAAAAGGCGCTCCTTCATAAAGGATCATTTAAAACTTGCGCTACAATCCCCAAAGCACTTTAAAAATTTGGGTTTGCTTATCCAGCTGATCTCTACTTGATGTGTTGGCTCGCTTGCTGAGTTGGCGATGCTCTTGCATCAAAAAATAAATTATTTTGATATATATATATATACAATAGAATTAAAAAAATAATAAATAAAGAGTATGTTCTTCATTAAATCTTGTAACACAAAAGGAGTAAGAAATTCAGTTTATTAAAAAAAAATCTGTTGGAATAAAATTTAAAAAAAAATGGGAATTAATTGTTTTATTATTTTTGATAATTTAAAATATACTAATTAAATGAGAAAAGGGAAAAATGGTTAATTTCTACACCTACCTTTTGAGTTCTAATTAAAAAGGGGAAAGAGGGAAAATTTAAAATATTAGGAAACTAGGAAAAGAGGTAAACATAAAAAGGGGAAAAGGGGAACATAAGGGGAAAAGCGGAAAGTCAACTTCGGAAAGTATCTACCATTTAAGAGATTTCTAATTTAAACTGAACTAGCAATTTAATAATAGGGAAAGCCATTTAAACCTATAAGAGAATTTGGGGACAACTAGGAGTGATTCTAGCAGTAACTCTAGGTGGGTGAAGGGAAATAAAGATAATTAATTAATTAAATTAATTAATTTTTGGAAGAATGAAAGGGATGGGTGACACTCGTACGAGGAGGAAATTTTAGGAATTAAATTTTAAAAACTTAATTAAGCGATATTTTAGGAAAGTAAGGAAACACAAAACTCTATATAATGAAGGGAGGAGATGGAGGTTGGATCTCTTCAGTTGGCATAACGTTATGTTGCAAAATTATCTACTTGTTTGACTTAACTTATGGGAGTTGGCATACCCAGCTCGGTGAGGAGTGGTAGCTTGTCCTTGTGTGGCGAGATGGGAGCTAGTCGAAATATTTGGATAGTGAGTGTGTGGCCCCTTTGCGGCTTTGGGGGCTAAGGGGGAAGAAGAGTACCACTAGCATTGGCTGGAAGGTACCGGTGAAGTCTCATCGGTCGGCACGCAGGAGTTGCGAGGATCACGCGGGATGTCCACTCAGAACAGGAAACCGTATGCTTTCTTTGTTTTGTATGGTAAAATGTTTTAGAACTTATGCTTGAATCTGCATTTTTACTTGGGTAAGTGATTTGATTGTCTAAGTGGTTTTATGAAATTTTCTTAGCCTAGTTCAGTGATAGATTGAATCCCATGGATTCTTTTCCCCATGCGTCTTGATCATCTTGCCGGTTTGATTGTGACCTTCGTGGTTGTTTAGATTTGGTCCCTAGCTCACTAGTCCTTGCCTAAGTAGTCAGCCAGGAGCCTGATCTACGGTCGTCGCCTTAGCATTAAAAGACCTATGGATCTCAACACCCTGATTTTCTGTGTGAGGATGATGAAGCGAAGGACGAACCTGTCAGCCATCTACCTCTATGGTTTGTTCTTGGCTGACTGTTGTCTTGCACCTTCTAGCAGATGGTAACTCTGCATTTTTACCTATTGTTGGATACCTAAATATGTGTTATGATCCCTCTCTGCACTTAACTCTGTGTTTACTTTGTTTGATGGAAATTATCCTCTGCGACTGATTGATTGTTTCTTCGCTTGACCCCGTGACTTCTTGGCATACTTCGCTGCATCTTCTGGTATGGTTGTGTCTTATGTGTTGCCAACTTTTATTCCTGGGTGTATTTCCTGGCTGGATACATGGAATTTCCCTGTGTAAATGACAACCCTTACCTTGTTAGACACATAATTGATAAGAGGAAGCAATGTATGACCGACGACATTCATTAATAGACTCTGTATTGGGTATACCTGCAAAATTTATTTATTCCTTGGCTGCAACTTCATAATCTTTTGACTGAGTTCCACATACTGATGGCATGAGGACTGTGATCACCTTTTACATTTATACCTGTGTGATTTCATAATGAGCGATTTTATACATGTGCGACTTCTTGTGTGAGTGTTTTTTGAGGAGCATTTTGATAGTTTAGGTACAACGACTTCCTTTTATTAATGATGAAAAGTATGATTGTCCTTCTGGTGTGTCCCTGTACACATTTTTCCCCTTAGATGCGTAGCGTTTATGATTGTCTGAGTTGTTGTTGATTGGGCAAAATTGCGAGAAATTGTAGCCTGTGTTTTGTTGTTGTGTGGCAGCGATTTGCCTTTATAATTATGGGTAATTTATAAGTTGATGTCGCTTGGTTCTTTAGACTCTGCGTGTGCTTGGGAAAAGGAATTTCTGAAGAGTGGAATACAAATATGCAGGATGAAATAGGTAATGCGATATGAGGTTTATTTCTTTTAGCATCTATGAGATGTACTTATCTAATTCAATGATTTGTCAGCCATTTCTCACCTCTGCTAAGAGGAATGCTATTTGCAAAGTGTTGATGATTTATGTGACAAATTAACCTTCCCATTCAGCAGTCTCAATTTCCTTTTTATAAGGTTATTGTGGTTAAATGTCTCAACAATTCAAGGCCAGCCATAAACATCTAGTGAATTGTCCTGTCGCATATTTAGAACACGAGTTTTAGACTCTTCGAGAGGATTTAGGTCTTTTGCTTATTATCCTACCTCTGTGATCGAAATGCCCAGCCGTGTTGGGTTACCTGATCAAAATGCTCAATATTGAATTGATGCACTTGGTGGAGACTACTTAAAATCTGTCAAGTTCCGGTTGTTGGGTTGCCAGATGCTAAGGCAAGCCTTGAGTTAACTTTTCCTCCTTGAGAAGGGTGCTGGTGAAACCGTATGATTGAGGCAACCTCAGGTTGAGCCTTCAACAAGTCAACCATCATATTTAAATATTTATATCCTTTGGTGTTCGACAGTTATTCTTTGTTACTTTTAAGGGTGCCTTGTAGTAGACTATTTGGGTTGGGAACCAACGCTAGATGTAGAAAACATTAATGCTTGATGGTTCTAATGTTGCAGTGCTTTCCTTATGACCTTCTAGAGCCTTATGTTTGTAATTTTTTATTATGACTCTTGACATGTTAAGCCTGTACCATGAAATTTTTACTCTGAGAATTGGTCCTGTTAATTGCTATGTTGAAGGCCACACTAATTGTCATGTTAATTGCTACAGTTAATAGCCATGATAGTTGCAATGTTTAATGCTAAATTAATTACCTTATTATTTGACAGAATAATTGCTACAACACTGGAAATGGTCAACAAATTCCTTCTTATTGATTAAATGGCCACTAGTTGCCTAAATGGTTGACTTCGCCTTTTAACGTATAATAACATCAGTCTAGGCCGCCAGCTTGCTTCGGCGTTTATGCCTTGAGTTTTACCTTTACCTGGCAATGACTCTCATTGAGGGCGTGTGGCAATAAATCTTTTAGGTGTATGGCCTTAGTCTCTCTTATATTGTTTATGGCATTATGGCACTTACACTTCTTAGCCGATTTCTTTATTTTTGTTTGTAGCTGTCACTTTGGTACCTAGAATAAAGATAGACGCATGTGAAATTTATTGAGTTAATAAATGCTTAGTTGTTGCTTTCGGCCTTGATGTAGTAATGTTGTTATTGCTATATTAAATGATAGGTTAATTGTCATGATTATATGCCTTGTTAATTGCTTTATTATTGTATTAATGGTAGCATTCTACATCAAGATTGTTACTATTGTTATTTAGTTAATGGCTAGATGGATGGAGATTTTGGATTAATATAGAATTGACCCTTTTAGGTTGTAATAATGATTAAAGTTGATTGGTGAGTAAGGACTGGATTGCAAATTTTAGACTTTCTAAATTAGATATGCAATTGATGATAGTTGGATTTGTAGATATCGCCTAATTGGTAAATCAGACTCACTAAATTGAGTCATAATTCATGTTCAGTTTGGTTGGTAACTCGTTGACTAATGAAATTTAGACTGGTTAATTGATCTGTGATTAACACCAATTTAAATCATAGATATTGACCATTTATCCTTGATTAATGGTTGGGTTGTCGACGAAGTCGTTTTTAGCTTGCACTTCCCATTGAGGGTGTTGTTGTTTATTATTAATTAATGTTTGTACTTGGTTTTGTAAACATTTAATGTGATAGGATTGCTCACTGTAAGGGTTCTGGTTACTTGTGTAATTAATTTTGGGATGCATGGGGTTGTTAGGATGATTGTCTTAGATTAGTAGGCTTGGTCTGCTTGTGTCGGGCGGGATGTAGACACCTCCTTATTCCTCAGAACGGTCGCCAGCCTTGAAACCTTAAATGGTCAAAATCGATGGAAACCTGGGCTTGAGCGTTGCTTATTTGTCCTAGAGGTACTAACCATTGCAGGGTAGGACGGGCGGGTAGTCATTCTTATTCTTCGTCGGTTGAATGTCATACTTTGCTTCGAGGTGCTTGATGTTTTTTTATGTTAGGTCGTTATGTTGTTGTTGTGTGAGTTGCATGCATCGTGATTCATTGTCGTTTTGCGATGTTGAGTATAATGTCATTATTACCTTACTACACACACACACTAAAAAAAAAAAAAAATAACGGTGCTTTTACAGGTTGTACATCATAGGAGTCATACTGGATGGGGTTGTCACATGTGGTATCAGAGCCAGGTTGAACCTGTGACTTGGGATCGCTACAACTTTTGTTGATATGATTTGATTATAAGGTTGCTAATTGAGTTGACTTGTATTCATACAGGTAATCATGGTTAGAGGATGATGTGGAGGCAGACGATGGGGTGCTAGGGGAGGAGGCGCGACACCTCTAGTAGCATCCATGCCTGAGGGATCTAACCCCCAGGGAGACGAGAAGGTTGTTGGACAGGAGCAGATAGCAGTTGGTGATGTGGTCAGAATGATGAGATCTTTTCAGTGCATGTTTGAGGCACTGATCAACCATTTGGATAGAGATGAGGATAGGGCATTGGCACCCGCTGAGGCTCCACCACACGCTCCGGTCGGTATAGGTAGCATTCACCGTGAACTCAAGAAGGTCAAATTTCCTGGGTTCTTTGGTGCCCCAGACGACGCCACCGTCGAGGCATTGTTGGAGAATATGGTGATGTACTTTTCACTTTGCGATTATACCTCCAACATGAAGGTCTGCATGGAGGTCTTCCAACTGAAAGGAAGCACTCTTCTTTGTTGGAAGACGCTCCTACCACAGCTGAACATGGTCGTCGAAGACGTTTCATGGGAATTGTTCAAGGAACAGTTCCGAGAGAGGTACCTATCAGAGGAATTCATTTATCATCAACTCAATGAGTTCAAGGCCTTATGACAGGGCGGTCGTACGGTGCTTGAGTATGAGGCCTGTTATATGGAGCTACTCTGGTATGCTCTGCATCTTAACATAGAAAAATTAAGGCCAACAGGTTCGTGTTCGGCCTTAATGACAACATACGTGAAAAGGTTAGTATTTTGATGCCTCGAACCTTGCATGATGTCGTCTAGAAGGCCCTCATAGTGGAGGAGGAGCTTATCAGTGGGGTCAGACCAGGACTCCAGCGAGACTAGTAGGGAAGGTGTCATATGGAGCACAACAACATCAGACACTAGCCATACATATGTCGGGATATCGTAGTGTCCATAGGGGATCCACTTTCACTACACCTCGGCAACCGATGCCTCAGTAGTGGACACCTTATTGGGGACCACAGATTCACCAGCAGTAGCAGCCGTTTAGGCCTGTTCAGCAGAATAGACCAGGATTCCAGGCCGGTGGGCCGTCATCTTCTACTTCGAGTACTAGGAGTATTGGGTCTAAGAAGGGGTGTTGGACATGTGGGGAGCCACACTACCAATGTGACTGCCCTGTGAAGAGGACTAGAGCGTATGGATCAGTTGGATCCACTACCATGGGAGATGTGGGCAAGGCCCATCGGATTCATGCAGCGGTGAAAAACCGTCAGGCAGAGCATCAGTCAACTCTGCTCGAGACGACAGGTATCGTCGCCGTCTAGACCCTTAGTATTTTGATAGATCTCGGTGCTATCAAGAGTTTCATTTTGGGTGCAGCACTAAAAAGGATTAAGGTAAAGGCAGTCGAATAGGATGAGTTTAGCTTCGTAGATATGGCCTCAGGAGCCAAGAAAAGGGTTGGAGGAAAGGTTACGGGTTGTATCCTCAACCTGGGAGAGTTTGTCACTAAGGCCGACCTGTACGTCATGATCTCAGGATCTTATGATGTCGTGATTGGTATGGACTAGTTGGAATCACATGAGGCGATACTCAACTGTAAGACGAAATGGTTGAGCTTGGTCAATGATGAGGGATAGAGACATGTGATTGTAGGATGGAACTAGGGAGTTTCCCTGAGGTTCATCTCTTCCTTACAGCTACGGAAGAGCATGTGCAAGGGGTGCAAGCTTTATTCGATCCTTGCATTAAACGAGAAGGGATTAGCGGAAGGTTTATAACACCTTCCGGTGGTGAGAGGGTTTGTGGATGTATTTCTGGAGGAGTTACTTAGGATGGCTCCAGAGAGGGAATTGGAGTTTACCATAGACCTAAAACTGGGGACTGAACCGATAGCGAGAACCCCTTATCGGATGTCGACCCCGGAGTTACAAGAGTTTAAAATGCAACTGAAAGAGTTGTTGGACCTGGGACTGATATGTACTAGTGTGTCACCGTGGGGTGCACCTATTATTTTCATACGAAAGAAGAATGGGTCATGGAGGCTCTGCATTGACTACCATCAATTGAACAAGGCCACAATCAAGAATCAATATCCATTATCGAGAATTGATGATCTGTTCGATCAAATGAAGGGCACAACGGTGTTCTCAGAGATCAAATTGCGATCAGGATACCACCAGTTATGGATTAAGGAATATGATGTCCCTAAGACTGCCTTTAAGACGAGTTTTGGACATTACGAGTGTATTGTTTTACCATTTGGATTGACAATCGCCCCAGGGGTATTTATGATTTTGTTGAACAGGGTGTTCCGCGATTACTTGGACAACTTCATCCAAGTATTCATTGATGATATTTTGATCTACTCTCGTACGAAGGGGGAGAATGAAGAGAACTTGCGCTTGGTACTGCAATGTTTGCGAGAGCACAAATTGTATGGGAAGTTGTCCAAATGCTCATTTTATCAAACAAAGATTCACTACTTAGGGCATGTCATCTCCGGCATCACCATGGATCCAACAAAGGTCGAGGCTATCATGGAATGGCCTGCACCGACGAATGTCCCGGAATTGCGTAGCTTCATGGGTTTTGTAGGATACTATTGACGGTTCGTTGAGGGGTTTTTGAAGATAGAAAGTTCGATCACGAAATTACAGAAGAGAAACAAGAAGTTTGTTTGGACCGAGAAATGCGCAGAAGAATTTCGGAGTCTCAAGGAGTTGTTGGCAACATCAATGATACTAAAGGTCCCAGACATGGACGTGGACTTCTTGGTATGCACTGACGCATCCAAGGAAGGCTTAGGCAGAGTCTTGATGCAAGACGGACGAGTGATCACTTACATTTCAAGGAAACTGAGACGGCATGAGGAGAACTATGAAACGCATGATTTGGAGTTGTTATCCATCGTATATGCCTTGAAGGTTTGGAGATAGTACTTTGTCGGATGAAAATTTGAACTAAAGACTTAACATTGTGGACTACAACACATCTTTACGCAAAGAGACCTGAACGCGCGACAACAGTGTTGGTCGGAATTGCTTAGCGAGTACGACTTAGAGATTACTTACATAAAAGGAACAGTGAACCGAGTGGCATATGCATTGATTCAGAGACCACGCATATTTTTAGTGATGCCTCTTCAGACGAATCTATGTGAAAAGATTCTAAACTTACAGCGTGATGATGACTGGTACAAAGAGGTCGAGGGTTTTATAGGACAAAACACAATGATGGTACCATGATTTGAAGGATTTTCGTTTGATAGCGATGGTTTATTGAGGTTTAAAAATTGGATCTACGTACCATCGGATGAATAGTTGAGGATGTTGATCCCGAGTGAGGCTCATAGAGCAGTTTACATGGCTCACCTGGGAGTCACGAAAATGAGGGCAGACCTTAAACCCTTATTATTCTAGAAGGGAATGAAGGAAGACATAGGCAACTATGTGGCCAGATGTTTAGAATGTCAGCAAGTAAAGGTAGAACATAGACACCCAGTAGGATTACTACAACCACACGCTATTCAGGAATCGAAATGGGAGGTTATTTCGATGGATTTTATTGTTTGATTTCTACTAACGGCAAGGAGACATGACTCGATTTTTGTAGTAGTAGACACTTTGATGAAGAGTTCTCACTTTATTCCTGTGTGTATGATGTATCAGGCACCTTTGAGTTGGGATCGGCTTGAGGATAGGGTCCTGGTGGGACCAGAAGCGATCCAAGAAATGGAAGAGCAAATGAAAATGATAAGACAAAGGATTAAAGAAGCGCAAGATCAACAGAAGAGTTATGCTGATGTGTACCGTGTCGACTATAGTTACGAGGTCGACGATCAAGTCTTCTTGCGGGTTAAATCTCATAAGAGTTCGATCAAGTTTGGGAAGGGAGATAAACTCTCTCCTAGGTTCATGGGACCTTTCGATATTGTGGAGAGAAAGGGGAACGTGGCCTATCGACTAGCCTTGCTTGATTCCTTGCAGCGTATGCACGATGTTTTTCATGTATCTGTTTTGAGACATTATATTAGTGATCCTACACATGATATTGACATGAGTTCCTTGCAGGTATTGGACGAGGGTGCGCTCTCGGCTGAGCCTATCTGCATCTTGGATCATCGCATTCAACAGCTACGACGTCGAATGGTAGAGCATGTTAATGTCCAGTGGGACAACTATAGTCCACACTCGACGAACTGGGAGGATGCATATGATATGCGCCAACAGTTTCCATTTTTGTTTGATAGATAGAATTATGATATTGTGACACACATTATTTTGGCACTTATACTGTGAAACTTTGGGTCAAATTTTAGACCAAGAGGGGGTGTATGTAACATCCCTCTCTGGCACACTGAACAAACTTATTCTTTGAGGACACTTTCTCACAAGTGATCCAGATAATATTGCTATTAAAACATTTGATTTTGATTATGAGGCGTTATGGGTTGATGAGATGTTGTTTTACTATGTTGACATAGACATGTGCTATTGACTCGATTTTACTGAGTGTGCAGGATTTTAGACCTCGAGGATGCAGAGGCATCGATGGAACCCCTTGGACTCCAGATCGAGTCAGGGAGTGTACCATTAGGGTTTGATTCTTTTACTATGATATTAGTGCATCTGATTAGATGATATGATATGGATATATTCTGACATGATTTATTGATGATGCAGGCTGACGATAGCTTGTTGACTAGACTCACATGTGGAGTAAAGGGGTCACACACGACTACCAAAGATGTTGAGGGAGAGGTGTGGACAACATACCTGCCACAACCTACTAGCACTCCCACCATGGCTAGAACTGTAGGTTAACGTTTACCTAGTTCGAGAGGACCCACGATGCCGTGAGGGCAGACTACGACAGTCACTCACGATAAATCTAAGGGGCGCGCAATAAGGCGGGGGCCTTATTCCTTAGAAACCCTTAGTCTCCCACAAGTTCACTTGGCGGAGTATTGACTCCAGCGGTTTTGATGTCTACCAAGTCAGTCAAGAGGTGAGTGACACCCTTGGAGCACATAGTGCATCCTGAAGGGCACGCCGCGTAAGGAAACAGATGAGGCGAGTGGTACCCTTGGAGCACCTAGTGCGTCTTGAAGGGAACGTTGCATTTTTTTGATAAATGAATGAACCTAGTCGGCCTTAGGATGAACAATGTGATAAGAATTAAAAAAAAAAACATTTTTCCCTAATAAAATGTGGCCCATCACGAAAATTAAGGTCTAGGTCTAAATCATGCTAGTGGTAAAATTTTATCCTTTTAATTAAAAAAATATATTTTTTGATATATATATAAACAAAATAAATAAAGAGTATGTTCTTCATTAAATCTTGTAACACGGAGGGAGTAAGAAATTGAATTTATTAAAAAAAATTCTATTCGAATAAAATTAAAAAAAAAGGGGAATTAATTATTTTATTATTTTTGATAATTTAAAATATACTAATTAAATGAGAAAAGGGAAAAAGGGTTAATTTCCACACTTGCCTTTTTGAGTTCTAATTAAAAAGGGGAAAGAGGGGAAATCTAAAATATTAGGAAACTAGGAAAAGAGGTAAACATAAAAAGGGAAAAAGGGGAACATAAGGGAAAAAGAGGAAAGTCAACTTAGGAAAGTATCTACCATTTAAGAGCTTTCTAATTTAAATTGAACTAGCTATTTAATAATAGGGAAAGCCATTAAAACCTTTAAGAGAATTTGGGAACACCTAGGAGTGATTCTAGGAGTAACTCTAGGTGGGTGAGGGAAATAAAGCTAATTAATTAATTAAAGAAATTAATTTTTTGAGGAATGAAGGGGATGGGTGACACTTGTACAGGGAGGAAATTTTAGGAATTAAATTTTAAAAACTTAATTAAGCGAGATTTTAGGAAAGTAAGGAACCACGAAACTCTATATAATGAAGGGAGGAGATGGAGGTTGGATCTCTTCAGTTGGCGTAACGTTACGGTGCAGAATTATCTACTTGTCTGATTTAACTTGTTGGAGTTGGGATACCCAGCTCGGTGAGGAGTGGTAGCTTAGCCTTGCGAGGCCAGCTGAGAGCTAGTCAAAATCTCTGGATAGTGAGTGCGTGGCACCTTTGCGGCTTGGGGGGCTAAGGGGGAAGAAGAGTACCGCGGTACCAGTGAAGTCTCATCGGTCGACACGTGGGATTTGCGAGGAGAACGCGGGACGTGCACTCAGAACAGGCAACGATACGCTTTCTTTGTTTTGTATGGTAAAAATTTTTAGAACTTATGCTTGAATCTGCATTTTTACTTGGGTAAGTGATCTGATTCTCTAAGTGGTTTTCTGAAATTTTCTTAGCCTAGCTCGATGATAGATTTACTCCCATGGCTTCTTTTCCCCGCATGTCTTGACCATATTGTTGGTTTGATTGTGACCTTCGTGGTTGTTTAGCCTTCGTCCCTGGCTCACCAGTCCTCACCTAAGCAGTCGGCCAGGAGCTTGATCTATGACCATTGCCTTAGCGTTAAAAGACCTATGGATCTCAACGCCCTGCTTTTCTGTGTGAGGATGATGATGCGAAGGATGAACCTGCCATCCATCTACCTCTATGGTTTGTACTTGGCTGAATTTTGTCTTGCGCCTTCTAGAAGAAGGTAACTCTGCATTTTTACATATTGTTGGAAATCTAAATCTCTATTATGATCCCTCTCTACACTTAACTCTGCGTTTATTTTATTTCATGGAAATTATCCTCTGGGACTGATCGATTGCTTCTTCACTTGACCCCGTGATTTCTTGGCATACTTCACTGTGTCTTCTGGTATGGTTGTGTCTTATGTGTTGCCAACTTTTATTCTTGGGCATATTTCATGGATGGATACACAGAATTTCCCTATGTAAATGACAACCCTTACCTTGTTAGACACATAATTGATAAGAGGCAGCAATGTATGACCGACAACGTTCATTAATAGACTCCATATTTGGTATGCCTACAAAATTTATTTATTCCTTGGCTGCAACTTCATAATCTTTTGACTGCGTTCCACATACTGACGGCATGAGGACTACAATCACCTTTTACATTTATACCTGTGTGATTTTATACCTGTGTGACATCTTTATTGAGCGATTTTATACATGTGAGACTTCTTGAGTTAGTGTTTATTGAGGATCATTTTGATAGTTTAGGTACAACTACTGCCTTTTATTAATGACAAAAAGTATGATTGTCCTTCTGGTGTGTCCCTGTACACATTTTGGCCCTTAGATGCGTAGCGTTTATGACTGATTGAGTTGCTCTTGATTGGGAACAATTTCTAGAAATTGCATCCTGCATTTTACTGTTGTGTGGCACAGTGATTTTCCTTTATAATTATGGGTAATTTATAAGTTGATTTCACTTGGTTCTTTAGAGTCTGTGTGTGCTTGGGATAAGGACTTTATGAAGAGTGGAATACAAATACGTAGGATGAAATAGGTAATACGAGATGAGGTTTATTTCTTTTAGCATCTATCAAATGTACTTATCTAACTCAATGATTTGTCAGCCATTTCTTGTCTCTACTAAGAGGAATGCTATTTGCAAAGTGTTGATTATTTTTGTGACAAATTAACTTTCCCATTCAATAGTCTCAATTTCCTTTGTATAAGTTTGTTGTGGTTAAATATCTCAACAATTCAAGCCCAACCATAAACATCTGGTGAATTGTCCTGCCGCATATTTAGAACACGAGTTTTAGATTCTTGCAGAGGATTTAGGTCTTTTTCTTATTATCTTACCTCTGTGATCAAAATGCCCAGCCATGTTGGGTTACATGATCAAAATGCTCAGTATTGAACTGATGCACTTGGTGGAGACTACTTAAAATCTGTCAACTTCCAGTCGTTGGGTTGCCAGATGCTAAGGCAAGACTTGAGTTAACTTTTCCTCCTTGAGAAGGGTGTTGGTGAAACCATATGATTGAGGCAACCTTAGGTTGGGGCTTCAACAAGTTGACCAACATATTAAAATATTTATATGCTTTGGTGTTCGACAGTTATTCTTTGTTACTTTTAAGGGTGCCTTGTAGTAGACTATTTGGGTTGGGAACCAATGCTAGATGGAGATAACATTAAGGCTTGATGGTTCTAATGTTCCAGTACTTTCCTTATGACCTTCTAGATCTTGTTGTCTGTAATTTTTTATTATGACTCTTGACATGTTAAGCCTGTACCATGAAATGTTTACTCTGAGAATTGGTCCTGTTAATTGTTATGTTGAAGGCCACGCTAATTGTCATGTTAATTGCTACAGTTAATAGCCATGATAGTTGCAATGTTTAATGCTAAATTAATTACCTTATTATTCGACAGAATAATTGCTACAACACTGGAAATGGTCAACAGATTCCTTCTTATTGATTAAATGGCCGCTAGTTGCCTAAATGACTGACTTCATGTTTTAACCTATAATGACATCAGTCTAGGTTGTCAACTTGCTTCGGCGTTTATGTCCTGAGTTTTACCTTTACTTGGAAGTGACTCTTATTGAGGGTGCATGACAGTAAATCTTTTAGGTCCATGGCCTTAGTCTCTCGTAGATTGTTTATTGCGTTATGGCACTTACACTTCTTAGCTGATTTTTTTATTGTTGTCGGCAGCTGTCATTTTGGTACCTAGAATAAAGATAGACGCATGTGGAATTTATTGAGTTAATAAATGCTTAGTTGTTTATTTTGGCCTTGATGTAGTAATGTTGTTATTGTTATATTAAATGATAGGTTAATTGTCATGATTAGATGCCTTGTTAATTGGTTTATTATTATATTAATGGTAGCATTCTACATCAAGATTGTTACTATTGTTATTTAGTTAATGGCTAGATGGATGGAGATTTTGGATTAATATAGAATTAGCCCTTTTAGGTTGTAATAATGATTAAAATTGATTGGTGAGTAAGGACTGGATTGCAAATTTTAGACTTGCTAAATTATATATGAAATTGATGATAGTTGGATTTATAGATATCGCCTAATTGGTAACTCGGAGTCGCTAAATTGAGTCATAATTCATGTTCAGTTTGGTTGGTAACTCTTTGGCTAATGAAATTTAGACTGGTTAATTAATCTGTGATTGACGCCAATTTAAATCATAGATATTGACCATTTAGCCTTGAATAATGGTTGGGTTGTTGATGAAGTCGTTTTTAGCTTGCGCTTCGCGTTGAGGGTGTTGTTGTTTATTATTAATTAATGTTTGTACTTGGTTTTGTAAACATTTAGTGTGATAGGTTTTCTCACTGTAAGGGTTCTGGTTACTTGTGTAATTAATTTTGGGATGTGTGGGGTTTTTAGAATGATTGTCCTAGCTTAGTAGGCTTGGTCTGCTTATGTCGGGCAGGATGTAGACACCTCCTTGTTCCTCAGAACAATCACCGGCCTTGAGACCTTAAATGGTCAAAATCGATGGGAACCTGGGCTTGAGAATTGATTATGTGTCCTAGAGGTCTTAACCATTGCAGGGTAGGATGGGATGGTAGTCATTCTTATTCTTCTTCAGTTGAATGTCGTACGTTGGTTCCAAGTGCTTGATGTGCTTTTATGTTAGCTCGTTATGTTGTTGTTGCGTGAGTTGCATGCGTTGTGATTCTTTGTCATGTTGCGATGTTGAGTATAATTTCATTATAACCTTCCCACACACACACACAAGAAAAGAAATAAAAATTAAGGGTGCTTTTATCGGTTGTACATCGAAGGAGTCGTACCGGTTGGGGTTGTCCCATAAAAATTCAATATCACTCTATGTTCCTCTAACCAATTCATACCAATCAACAAGTCAGACGACCCCAAAGGAAAAACATTAAAAACAACATAGGTTTTGAAATCATTCATAATAAATTCACATTTTCCAACAAATTCAGTCAGTTTCCGTTTTGTACCTGTAGCAAGTTGAACGAACCATGACTTTTCAAATTAGTTTTTCTGTAATTTGCAAATATTCACAACTCTATGTGAAATATAACTTAAAGTAGCACCGGGGTCAATCAAAATAGAGATTGGTTCATTATTTAGCCTACCTTCTACTTCTACGATAGAAGATCGATGATATACTTGTCTATTTTCCAATGCTACGCTGATTTTTTCAATGTTCCTTGCAATTTCTTCAACTCTAGCAGCTTCACAAACAATATGCAAGTTGTTTTTGTTTTTCTTCCTAAGTGGGCAGTCCTTGTAATAATGTGGATTCCCACACTCCCAACACTTCAAAGGTTTTATTTGATATGTATTTTTATTATAAACATGAACTGATTCTTTATCCTTATTCTATGTTTGATTATAAGGTTTATTACCTTTATAGTTTCTCCCTTGATAAATTCGTTGATTATTTCCAAAATTTTAATGAAAAATTTTGTTCCTTTTCCTTTTTGTTCGAATTTATTATGCTTTTTATCTTTCCAATTTCTTACATTCTGATTTTTTATTTTATTTTGTTCATAATTGAAATTCACCTTCCTCATTGCTTCTTCTAAATTTATTGAATTATTTATTTTTAAACATGAGGTAGACAACTTATAAAACATTGAATCTTTGGATTTTCATCAACAATATAAGGAACATAATGCAACAAAATTAAGAACTTGCTGCAAAAATGCTTCATTGTCATACTTCCCAGTTTTAAATCATAAAATTCCTTATCCTTTTCCTCGTAATACTATTCTGACAAGTATTTTCTTTTAAAATATTTCTTAAAGTTTCTCCAAGTTACATATATTTCTTTGATATGTTATACTTTTTTTATATTTTGCCAGCAGATATCAACTTTCCCAATCAAATTATATATTTCCATTCTCAGTTTTAATTCACTAGAATAATTATATATTTGTAAGTATTTCTTCATTCTGAGAGCCATGCTTCATCCTCTTCCCCTATTTCAATTTCACAATTGAACACACGGGGCTTGATATTTTTAATTTCTCATGCATTTAGTTTTAGTTTCCATCAGGTAACTATCACTTCTTTCACTTGAATCTTCATGTTTTTTGTCTTATTTTATTATCTAATTTCTCATTAGTGGATTCCGTGTCAGTATCTGAAGATGCTTGTTTTCTTACTTTTCATTTGCATGCTTCATTTCCAATTTCATTAGAACCAAATTCCTTATTCTTAAGGTTTTCATGATCATGCATTTTATTTAATAATACATCATTTAATTCTTCTCTTGCTTTTAGGATAGGTTCATTATTAATTTTCACACATTGTAATTCGGCTTTTAAATCCTTAACTATTTTTAACATTTCTGGTTGATTATCATTTCTACTTTCATTTAGATTTACCCAGATATTTTCCTCATTAAAATTTTCTTGTTCCACATTATCTTGATGTTTAGGACGAGATCCCCCTTCTCTATATACCAATACAACAACAAAATTTTCCTTTCTCCCTATATATAATAAGTGAGAAGAAAATTCATGAATTTTTTTTATGAGTCTACTTTGAAAGAAACAAGGGAAAAAAAGTGTGAAATTTCCTGCTGCTATATAGATATACGTAATATGTTTTAGTAGGCTGAGACTTCTTAGGCCAAGTCTCGAAACTTCATCTCTGATACCATATTGTCACAAACCCAAAATTTTCATCATAATTTTCTTTTTGTCACTAATATTCATAGTATCCCTATGATCATAGACCTCATCCTGTTTCAATTTATTGATCTGACTAACCAAAATTACCAAAGGTTATTGATACATTGATATCAAATATCAATACTAACAATGTTGACGATCATTGTATTTAAAACTTAGTGTAAATATTTGATCGAAAAGACACAAATTACATTTTATGTTTGGTTGGTTCTCTATTCTAGTTATAACCCTATATTCTATTATAAACATATCAAAAATATTATTGAAACTATTCTCTTAGCAATCCAAAAATATTATTGAAACTATTCTCTTAGCAATCGCTCGATGTTTTAATATAAAATGTGTATAGTTATGTTGTAACTTAAGCTCATAATTATCAACCCTATGTTTTTTCTCAAAACACATGTAAATTGCTTTAACATTATATTGAGTGCACATTGGATAATTCTTAAGATTAAATGTTAAATCATATCATGAGCTATGGTAGTTGACATAATGTCTCTCATCATTAATTTGAGTGTACGTTCTTGATTAACTAGTCTTTACACTTGTCTAGGACTTGGTCTCTCCTAGTGAACCCTTCGTAGACAATTTGAAACAATATTAAATTCAACCCTTCCTTTCACAGTCATTCTTTAATTCATGACAGGGGTTTGGTATGTAAATCATCCAATTTAATAAATGGAGGGACGTCAGGATTGATAGCCACCATTCAACAACTACAGGTGTTAGTTGGACCTAAAGACAACAAATGGCAAGGTACATCTCGATACTTGTGAGGGTTAATGTTTCAAAGGACCAAAAGGTTTGAGATGTCGACCCGATCCCTACTCTTCGTGTATGTTTTGTAGAAGAGCATGCCTCTTGGTGCAAAGGCACCACTCTAGGTGGCCTTCTCCACTGTAAGTTTTACCCTGCACATTTTTAATAAGCTATGTGACCATTTACTTCGAACCTGTTACACTTGTCGTTTTCGCTAATAGAGTTCTTCTCTTCAGGAATGCCCGAATTCATTACAAATAGTGTTTCATTTAAGTGTTCGGTCTCATTCATCTCTTCCCAAGGTGAATTCTTATCGCAATGGAATACGTGCATCCTCACAGGTTCGAGACAACGAGGTTTATGTTGGATTCCTCTACTACTAGTAATCCTATCTTTTTCTAAGTTTTAATTCTTTTAAGTCTATATTTTAGAGTTATCTTTCATTTACATTTACAGGATGAACTTACATGTTTATTCCTTGGGTTTTTAAAACAGATTGTTGTGCGTAGATTTCATTTCTAGACTTATCCTAACCAACATTCACAAAGTGATACCCCTAGTAAGTGTTTGAAACTCTCTGTGTTATTTGCAAATGTCTTTGTCACCAATTAGATTAATTTTTTAACATTTTTAGGTTTTATTAGCATGTACTCTGGATTATAATGTTCTCTTCCTCTTTCTTGGTAATATGACTTGGTGTATACACGCCCAGGTATGCATACCCTATTTTCTTTGGTGTTTTTAATAGGGGTTTTATAATGGTTTTCAAGACTGATATTCCCTTATGGATTTTTTAAGTCTTTGTATGAAACATGGGTTGGATTTCAACCCAGGATCAAGATTCTTTTCCCAAATCTTTTTCTAAAGACATGCTTTGTGTAACAAAGCCTAGAGACTCTTTAATCAAAGCATTGTTGTAACATGGAGTTTAATAATGTACAAGTTTGATTTATAGATGTCCTCTTTTGTTTATATGTGGAAAATATATAGCACCATCTTATCTATATGATTCATCCTTCTTGCATAATGTTATATAGCACAATTTGTTTTTCACATAAATTCTTATTGTACATTATCGATTTCTTTTGCATGAAAAATATTGATATGCCCTATAACAATTTTTGTTGTATTAATTGGAATAAAAAGATATGAGATTGTTTCTTCCTCTTAGATATACATATATATAATAATGTAGAGTTTATTATAGTCTCCTTGTCGTAAATTCCTCTTTTCATATACATAGTTTATAGTCTACTTTTCATTAGAAAAAAGAATGATTTATTTGATAAATATGGGGTACATATCCATGATGTTCGAAACATAGGTATTCCAATGAGATCTGACACCTTCAAGAATTCACTAACATAACTAAATCAAAGATCAACATATATCGATGTTTTCATCGGTAAAACCCTTGTGTGGAAACATCCATGGCCCTAGTCAACGTAATTCACTTTGATCAGTTTATTAACTTAAAAGAAAACGACATGTGAGATTTTACAAGATAGTTTATCATAATTGATCATTGGAAAATGCCCCTCCATGCCCTTTAAATAGAGATCATGGAATACTCCAAGTTAAGCCACTGATCAATGGCCATTAAGATCTAAGCGAGTATATGAACCGTCCGATCACTTTATGTCGGGAACATCTCCCCATCACAGAATTTCTAACTACAAATGCATACTAATGCATACCAAAGAAACACACTAAGAAACACACTTTTACTCTAATAACATTATACTAAGTAGATCTTAGCTAACTTTTAAGTGTCTAAATATCTTAGCATCCCCCTTAAGAACAACTTTGGATAGGATTGAAGTATTTACAATGGTGACACAATAAGAGAAGGAAGGAGGCATTAGACTATCCCTTTAATGACAACTTCATGAACTCCTAGCATAGATAGAAGTTTGGAAAACTTCTTTGTAAGAGACTTTGTGAAAAATATCAGAAACTTGATCTTCTGTAGGAGAAAATAACACTTCAATAACTGATCATGAATGAGCTTTCTCGATGAAGTTCATGTGTAGCTTGATGTGTTTTCTATGTTGATTTTGAGTTGGGTCTTTGGCAATCTTGATGGAACTTTGATTGTTGCACCAAAGTTTGGTCGGATGTTGCTACTAGAATCCAAACTCTAAAAAGGATATGTCAAAGCCACAAATCTTATTGACTTGCATTTACTGCTTTCAAGATTTTGTTCTCAATAAGAAAGTGCAATAGCATATTGTTTCTTACAAAAATAAGTGACGTCATGAAACTGTTACGAAACATAACCTCAAGTAGTAGACATTTGATCATTAGGGTCACTGGCCCAATCCAAATCAATGAAACCAAACAACAAAGGAGTCCCCTTGAATCAGAATGTATCCCCGAATCAATCAGATCTTCACGCATAACGAATATCCTTTACCTACTAAATGGCCATGGGTGTTTTCATACCGAAAGCAACAATACCAACAACAAAGGAAAGATCGTGACAAGTATGAGTTAAGTATAAGAGGATACCAACTAACCAACAATACAAAGTGGCATCAAATTCTCGAGAGAAGCACACGCAGTAAGATTGACTCTAGACTAAAAGGTATAAGGGGTTGGTTTAGTTTATAATCGTCCATGTGAAAGAGATGAAGAAGGCAACAAGCATACTTAGACTATGAAAGAAAATTCCTTCCTTGGTTTACAAAACATGGAGGCCAAGGAAATAGTGAAAATACCCTAAGTCCGGCTATTTCAAATTCTTCCTAAGGTCGGTTTTCACATGGTTTAAGAGCGTTTTGATTCACTACCAAGAAGGATGTATCATCAACATAGAGAAAAAGGATTATGAGAAGGCTTCTTACTTTCGATAGACATTAGGGATCAAAATGGCATCTAGAGAACTAAAGGCACAAGAAAGTTGTCCATTTTTACATACCAAGCTCGGGGAGCTTGTTGGAGACCATAAAGAGATTTCTTAAGCAAGTGATAAACAAGCTAGAGTCATTATGGACATATCCAAGAGGTTGTTCCATGTAGATTTCTTTCTTGTGAAATCTCCATGCAAGAAGGTGCATTTAACATCCATCTAATGGACTCCCATTTATGTGAGGCAGAAGGGGAAGAACAATGGATGGAATTCATTTTGGCTATAGGGGAAAAGTTTTCATTATATCACCTTCAACTTGGGAAAAATCCCTTTACAACTAATAATGAGCCTTTATATTTCAACACCAGTCATAATCAGTGATGATTTTAAGGATGGAAATTTCTATTTTAAAATATATAAACCTTGGCGAACCCATTGACTCTCATATGCCAACTATAAATGACATCACATATTTTTGTAGAAAATATTATTCAAATTTCTAAGGATTTCATATAGTTTTATAAAATTTTAATGCATTTTAAGGTAAAATAATTTTATCCTATAGAATTTGGGAAAATCATTTTTAAAATAGCTAACTGATTTTAGAAAACCCATGGAAAATTAGCCCATGAGCCAAATTTAGCCCCTAAAATAATCATTTTTGCATCCATTTAATACTTAGTTCTATAGATCCATTTACATATCTCTGACAATTTTTCTTCCTTTGAGAAGAGGTACAAGATCCTGCTATCATTTTTCCTTAAAGAATGACTCTCTTCATTCATTGTTGTATCCTAACTGATGACCTGCTTTCTCTCAGTCGTCTCTGGATAATGAGTTTCTCAAACTTGAGCCAAGGAGAAGAGGCTTCTTGCTTATAATCCTGTGGAACGCTTAACGCTAATATGAAGTGATCATCGAAATATCACTCAGCCACTTTCTCAGGTTGAATGTAATCTATCTAGGAAGCCGGAGCCGGTGTCGCTCCAAAGTTCAAAGGAATCATCCGAGGAAGGTGAGTAGGTGGGGATGGATTTTCATCCTCATTGTCATCATTTGAATAAGAAACTAGAAAAGAAGGAACAACCACCTAAGATGGCTCGCAGGCTCTAAGAAGGCACAACCGCTGAATTAGGTTCGCAGGGCAAAAAGAAGGCACAAATGTTGAAAATGGCTCGGGGACCAAGATTTTCATCAAATTTTAACATTTCTTCTAATATTAATTTCATTACAATGTGTTTGAAGAAGTCTATAAACTTTAACATCTTCAGAATAACCAACAAATATACACTTCTCACTTTTATGCTGCAATGCTTTCCTTTTCTCATCAGGAATGTGAGCCCATGCTATATTGCCAAATACATGGAAGTGACTTACATCTCGTTTAATTTTAGTGCAAGCTTCTTCCAGTGTTATATTTTTAAGAGCCTTTGTGGAGTGCGATTTACTATGTAATTTTCATAGTTGATGGCTTCGGCCCAATACTTTAGGCTTAATACCTTAGATTGGATCATACAACTGGTGATTTCTTTTAATGTGTGATTCATTCTCTCAGCAACACCATTTTTTTGTGGTGTATATGGAACAATGTGTTGCATTTGGATTCTCTATGTAGTGCAGTAACTTGTAAAATTATTGTTCACATATTCGCCTCCATTATTTGTTCTTAACCTTTGAATTTGATGTCCAGATTGCTTTTCTACAAGGGACTTGTAGGCCAAAAACTTTTCAAAAACTTCACTCTTAAGTTTTAAGAAGTAAACCGAAGTACGTCTGGAAAAGTCATCAATGAAATTTAAGAAATACTTGCACCCAAAAAAATAAGGAGAATAAACTGGACAACAAAAATCACTGTGAACAAGATGTAAAGGACCTGAGGCATGCCAAGAGGCATGTTTGTCAAAACTGGCTTGATGATGTTTGGCAAGAGAACAACCGACAAAAAAACCATCTCTGCATGAAACAAGAGGAAGACCAATCACCATCCTTTGATTACATAGTTGTTGCAATGAGCGATAGTTTAGATGACCAAACCGCTCATGCCAAAGTTTGCTCAAGTCATTGCTATGAGCAACAAAAACTGATGAAAAATATGATGACCCGAAGTTGTTAAAATTGTACAACCTGGTAATACCATCAACAATTCCAATTGCAAGAACATGCTTAGGATCTTTTAGATCCTTGATTACAACTTGGTGAGGTGAAAACTCTATGGTTTTACCTTCACCTGAATGAGTGATTTGATATACTAATAGAAGGTTATAAGAAAGACTTGTAACACATAATACATCATTGAAATGAGCATTTTCTACTTGAACTGTTCCAGATCCTTCAACACTAAGACATCTATCATCACCAACAAATATTTTCTTGATGTTACATTCATTTAGAGTAGAAAATATGTCTCTATCCTTAGCCATATGATAAGATGCTACATAATCAATACCCCACTCATCAGAAGTAGAAGTAGAAGTTTTATTGAAGGAGAAACTAGAAGCTGAAAGTGCATGTCCATGAGAAGAAGAAGAAGAAGTAGAATCAATACTAATGTTGTTCTTCTTCATCGCTGCTTCTAAAGCTTCCATTTTCTTGAAAAATTTGGACTCATCATGGCCATCTTTATCACAAAAGTTGCAATGTCTGTCAGTATTCTTATTTTTATATTTTTCTCCTTTGTCTCCATTAGGAGCGGAAGCTGTCTAAGTGGGTTTGGGACCCTTATATAGCTTTTTGTTGTGGTGAGGATGTTTCTTCTTGGGATTCTTGGGTTTAGCTTTCTGATGGAAAACTAAGACTTTTTTGGAGGTACCTACAGTGTTGATCATTCCAAGTTGTACTAGCTTATCTTGCTCTCTAATCAAAGCATCACAAAATTTCTCAAGATTAGGTTTTTGATAAGCTTCCCTAGAGCCTATTGCATGGCATAAAAGGTAGATACAAACACAGAATATGCACTACCTATCTTAGAAAGAATAAGATAGATGAAATGATCTTCATCTATCTTTTTCTTACATTCTTCACATAAAGTTCCGAGTGTTTTAAACTTAGATAGATAGTCTTCAATGAAAGAAAAATCACTTGGACTTAAAGTTAGTACTTGATTTTCTAACTGTTTTTCTCAAATAATATTGTGTTTACCAAACACAGATTCAGTCTTTTCCCAAGATTCTTTGGGTTTATCAATTGATTGAAGGTGGAACCTTAAATCAAGAGAGATGGACATTTTGATTAATCCATGTGCTTCGTCATTCCTATTATCCCATTTGGATTTTTTATCAGCATCAGTGGGTGTTGTTTCATTTCCCAAGGTAATTCGGCACAAGCCTTTACTTCTTAATAAATCCTCCATATGGGATTTCCATTGGAAGTAGTTGGTGTAGGTAAGTAAGAGATTACTTGTAGAAGCCATATTAAATATGCAGATAATATGGATTTACAAACTGAAACTGATGATCTAAATGGAAAGATCTCGAAAAGTTATGCAGTTAAAAAAAAAACCAACACTTAAAACAGACTTCGATGTGAGAGTTATGCCCTTTTTGAAAAAGGCATAAACGGTAACCAAAGGACCACGTGGTGGTGTAAGTTTCTTTATGAAGTGACCCACTTTTATAAAGAGAAGTGGGGATCACTTTTACAATGAAGTTACTTATCGCAAAATAAATAACTCTAAAATAAAATATTAAGGCTACTTATAGTGATTCACTTTTATACTTGAAGAGAAATACACTTTTCAATTTTAGCATGAACTTTTTCAAAAAAAGTAACAAAAGAGGGACTTGAACTCAAGACCTCTTACTTAATAAGGCAAGTTTTAACCAAATGGTCTAGAAAAACATATTGTAATGTTCAGAAGGAGGATTGGGGGTGTTTTTGTTGTTGTTGTTGTGGAAGACGACCTTGGAGAGCATGCTAAAAAAAAATTATTTTCACACAAGAAAAAAAATTTGCTTCTCGATCACAACATGGGTTAGATCTCAGTCATCTTACCTGAAATATGCACATTTTCCTGTCTGTTTTTTATTTTATGAGATCACACAGGATGCGAGGAAAAGAGAATACAGAGATCTAAAAGAGCAACAACGTGGAAATAAATAATAAAAAGATAAAATAAAACCAAAATACTGCTCTGCAAAAATTTAAAAAATGTGTATTCAAGCTTTATACCTCGGGATCTGACTGTAATGGTCGTATCTTGGGAAAATGGAGACCTTTTCGAATGAAATGAAAAGTGTTCTTGAATGAAACGAGTTCTCTAGACGCAATGGAACAATCCTCTCAGCCCAAAAATGTACGAAAATGACAAAAAATGGAGATGAGGAAACTTGGCTTCACGATCTCGGTCTACAACAGGAGGGGATATTCAAACAAGATTTGATACCATGTTCGACAACACATGTATTCCAACAGAGGACGAACACCTTCAATAACAACTCACATAACTAGATCAAATATCAACACACCAATGTTTTCACGTGGTAAAACCCCTACGGGAAAACATCCAAGACCCCAACAAATGCGACCACTTGGAGCAGTTTATTAATGCAAAGAAAAAGATTAGAGAGAGAATCTACATGAGAGTTTCTCACAATCGATGATCGAAAAATGACCCTCCATTCTCTTTAAATACAGATCATGGAACAATCGGGTGTTAAGCCACAAATCAATGGCAGTTAAGATCGAGGAGAGTATGAACCTTTGGATCACTCTATATCGGGAACATATTGTGGTCGTCGAATTTCCTAACTACAAATGCATACTAATGGATACTAAAGAAACACACTAAGAAACACACTATTACCTAACAACACATTAGACCAAGTCGATCTTAACTAATTCCTAAGTGTCTAAATATCCTAACACGTGATTTATTACCAATCAGTGCATTTTGATTTTTATCATTCGTTTATTGTTTGATAGAGATTATGCATATCGACTGCATTGTTTCTATTTTTTTTACATTTACCATAAAACTTATATTCTATCAAATCCAATGTGGAATGCTAAGAATACATTGACTAAATTATTCCTCTAGACAATTCTTAGGAATTCAGTAACTATTTTTAATCCATAGTAAAAGAAAAATGTATGATAATATACAATGAAATTCTAAGTCATAAATTAAATACTTAGCATGAGACTTATAAGAAAACAGGGATCAAACTTTGTATTTTTACTTTCTTTGCATATAAATAAATAAATAAGGAGAATATAAGAACGCGTACAAAATCCTGTAATAAAATGAATTGGGTAAAATGATCTAAAGGTTGTCATTCTGGTGCAGACCCCCTTCTCTCCTAAGGGTTCCGTGACCTCCTGGTCAGGATCTTCGATTCTAGAGTCGAGTGACTCTCTGAAACCTTATTGGTCTCATTTCGTGTTAAACATAGGTCCCCTCGGCTACCTACGTAGGCTTCTCGACACCCACGACCTTCCGTTTTGTGCTCTACGAAAACCTCATAGTATCGGGTGTTAGCTCCTTTTCTCTCATCCCCTCCTCTGATGTGACATTGGGTGATGAACACACGATTGCAGGTGCGACCACAAGCGGTTTGAATTAAAAATGCCTTTAGTCCTGCAATTCTCCTCGATCCTCCACATGTCTCCCTAGGGAAACCACGGTATGGATTGTGGCTCGCCCTTGAATTTTTAAAGTATGTGCAACTCATGTCCCTGAAATGAGAGATTACCGTCAATATCACGATCTTGATGGTGATTCTAGATGGACAACTAATATCTCTTCCTTGGAATCAACGGTCCAGATCTCCCTCTCTTCGATCGACGGTTGTGATCGATTCAGAATTTCCGAATCTCAAACCTTGGTTTCCTTTGCAGAGAAATATTACATAGCAGAATATCTGATGACACTTTTCCCATTCAATCAACGGTTGCGATCTCTACAGTTCTCTGGACTTCGGGGTTTTGAAATCTCGAACCTTCCCTTCTTCCGTACTCCAATCTTCCGGAGCGGGTGATCTGCAGATACCTCTCCTCACAATCAACGATCTAGCTTTTAACTTGGGTGTTTGACCTTTCAACCTAGATCAATGGTCCTGAGACCCTTTCCTCGATCAACGGTCGCGATATCCTTCGGGTTTTGGACTTCGGATATTTCAAATCTCAAACTTCACCCTTTCCCCAATGACTTTTTTCGTAGGCTATACTCCACTCTTTCCCCAATGACTTTTTCCGAAGGCTATACTCCACTAACGCATGTCCACCTTAGATCAATGGCTGAGGTTTACTTCGGGTATTTACCCAGAGTGCACAGATTCACGCCATGTCTCCCCTAAATCTAACAACTATAGATTGCTTAGGGACTTTACCCAGAGTTCTCAGATTTTCACCATGTCTCCTGCAGATCCGATGACTCAAATTCACTTCAGGTGTTCGCGCCTTCAGGATTCGGCAATTTCAGTTCTCAAACTGAAAAATCCCACGACAAATTTCCTGGAGCTCATGATTTGCTAAAAAGTGTCTACTGATAGATTGACGACTCTCGGCTCTTCGTCTCTTCAGGCTTCAGGTGTTTCAATGCCTCTCCTTGGCCTCCCTCTAGATCTCATGACCGACTGACACGTACCCCTCTATATCTAATGGTCCAACTTTTCTTTGGCTCTCCGACTCTTCGTACTTTGGGAATTTCAAGTTTGAAACTTGCTTCCTCCTGAGATCACGATATCTGACAGTCCATATTCGCTTGATCGATCCAACGTTTGATATTTCACTTTCGGAATCCGAAACTCCCAACTTTAGGAAGTTCAAGTCTCAAATCTTGGTGGGTTCTTTCTCCTCTGTGTGTGAAGCATTAAAGATCGTGCACATTGTCTTGAATCAGACGGTTGTTTATCCTTCACATTGTGATCCAATGACCATTGTTTCTCCTTCTCCCGAGCTTATGATTTCTTTCGACTTAGAAAATTTTTTAAGTCTTCAAAGGTCTCTACCTTTGAACCTCTTGTGATTTTGTCTCTCGGACTTCGATTACACTTCTGGAAAGTGTTATCTCTCCCGATCTTGGCCTTCGTGAAGGTTTTTGTTTCCCATGCACTCCTTGCATTTCATGGATTTCGATTACTCAGGTCTGAAGGATTTCTGAAAAAAAATTATTCCTACCCTCTTGGCATTCTCCTTTCACTCAGTGCACACCCTATAATTGATTCTTACACAAAATTTGAATTCCTGCGGATGAATGTGCACAACTTGCAATAGTCACTTTTCACTCCTTGCAAAGGGAAAGTTTCGTGCTATCTCTTCTGAGCTTCAGAACCAAAACAGATCCCGTCAACACACTCCTTGTGTTCTATGTACACACCTTGCACCACTTCAATAAGAAGAGAAACAATTGAATCTTATCCTAACATTAACAGTTCTATCTACTCATAACAAAATTCATTCATTCATTCATGAAACACAATAACAAGGAATTGCAAACAATGTCCACACCATGCATTGGGTCAATTTTCCTCTGTTTTATTTAAAAGTGAAAATGGCTACAACTATAATCAAAACAAAAACTAAAAACTCATAAATCTCCTACTAACTTGCAACTGGCCTCATTTGGGCATACATAACCTATATTTATCTCAGAGGGTTCTTAGAGTCCCCCCTGACTACTTGTCTACTCCAAAACCTAACCTAATGACTATCTTAGATCAGTCACATTCCAGAGCTGGAGTGGAAACTCCCACTTTGCTCGCAATCGTTCAAGTGTGCTTCAAAGATTTTTTTCGGCGTTGAGTTTAGGCATGCTTCAAAATCGCTTTGTTCAGACATGCTTCACAATATTCACCAAGAATTCAAGCATTGAGATTCTGAAAATATTCCCATGTGCTGAGTGGTCCCACTCTGCGTGCTTGCCAATGATGCTCCTGGATCATACTCCCCTTCACAAAAATTCGTGGACTCCTTTCCATGAGTTCCTTCATTGACTTTCCATGCTTTTGGATAACAACTTCATTTTCCCAACTAGAATATTCTATTGGGTTTCCCTTCCACTTGACTAGATATTCAAAATACATCTTCCTTTTGGTCTTCTTGCCAATCCTGTGATCAACAATCTTCTCCATCTATGGTTTTTCTGCTATAGGCATTTGTTTCTCCCACTAAATATTCTCTTGATATTCTGATCCCTCTGTGTCATCTTTCCTATAAGGATACAAGTCTAAAACATTGAATATGGGCGATATGCCCACATCATATGGAAGCTCAATCTCATAGGAGTTTGCATCAAACTTCCTCAAGATCTTACATGGTCCTATCTTCTTCATCTTTAACTTGTTATATGTTCCCCTAGGGAACATTTCTTTCCTGAGATGTTCTAGAACCTGATATCCTACTTCAAATTGAAGTTCCCTGCAATGTTGATTATCTCTACGCTTGTACTCTTGGTTAGAACTCTGCAATTGTCCTCTGATCTGGCTATGGATCTTCTGCATTTATGCGGAAAAATCATCTACTCCAACGCTCCTGATTTGACTCTATTCCAAGTCTTTCAACTTAGATACTCCCATGGGTTGGATTCCATACAATATTTGGAATGAGATCTTTCCAATTCTCTTATTTGGTGAGTCATTATATGAAAATTCTTCTTGTCGCAAAATCTGATCCCACTAATTATAGTGCTCAGTGACTAGACTCCTCAATAAGTTTACCAAAATTTTTTTTACCACCTTAGTCTATCCATGTTTTTGAGGGTGATAAGCTGAGCTGAAGGAAAAATCTTTCCCCAACTTTTTCCACAGTTTTCTCCAAAAGTGACCAACAATTTTTTTGTCTCTGTTCGAGACAATGCTTCTGGGTAGGCCGTGAAGTCTCACAACTTCCTTGAAAAATAGATTTGCAACATGTGTTGCATCACTGGTCTTATGGCATGGGAAAAAGTGTTCCATCTTTGAAAATCTATCCACCACCACAAATATGGAATCAAATCCTCTTTTCATTCTTGGCAGTCCCAACGCAAAATCCATGCTTATTGCATCCCAAGGCCTCTCTGGTATTGGCAATGGTTGATACAACCCAGTGTTCTGTATTTTTCCTTTTGCATGTTGGTAGATTCTACATCTGTTCACAAATTATCACTTATGTTCTCATACCTGGCCAATAGTATGAATTTCTCAACTATGCAAACATTTTATCATGGCCGAAATGTCCAGCCAATCCTCCACTATGTTTTTCCTTCAAAAGGTTATCCCTCATTGAGAATTTTGGTATGCACAACTGATTTGCCTTGAACAAAAGTCCCTCTTGAATCATATACTCTGTCCACTAGCTCTTGTCTCTCAACACATGATTTGCACATGCTTCATATGCTTCCTTGAAATCTGCATCATCACAATACATGTCCTTAAGGTGTTCAAACACCAAGGTCTTCACCTGAAATTCCTGTAGAATCAAACACCTCCTGCTTAATGCATCAACAATTTTGTTAGCATTCCGAGCAATATGTTTTATGAAAAAATAAAATTTTTGCATAAGCTCAACCCACTTTTCATGCCTCTGATTCAATTTTTCCTGTCTGGTTACGAATTGTAAAGCCTGGTTATCGCTAGACAAGACAAATTTTTGTGGGACAAGGTAATGTCTCCACTTCTTCAAGGCTTGAATTATGGCATAAAAATCCTTATCGTGCGTGGAGTATTTCCTCTTGGTCTCATTCAGCTTCTCATAGAAATAGGCAACAGGTCTATTATCCTGGCTCAAAATGGCTCCAATTGCAACTCCACTTGCATCACATCTCACCTAAAATGTCTTTTCAAAATTCGGCAAGACCAAAATTGGTCGTTCTGTTATTTTCTCCTTCAGTATATTGAATCTCCTCTCGGCCTCCTCTATCCATTTAAAATACTTGTGCTTCTTCTTCACTGTATCCATCATTGGTGCACAAATTCCACTGAAGTCTCTGATGAACTTCCTATAGAAACTTGTTAGTCCATGGAATCTCCTTACCTCAAACATACTTTTTGGTGATGACCATTCTTTGATTGATTTCACCTTCTCTCGATCCATCTTCAGTTCATTTGAAGAGATTACAAAACCCAAGTAAATGAGTTTTGTCTTCATAAAAGAGGAATTATTCATATTTATCAACAACTTCTCCTATTGTAGTCTCCTCATCAATAGTGTCATGTGTCTCAAATTATCCTCTTTAGTCCTGCTAAAGATCAGTATATCATCCATATATAGAACCACATGTTTTAGAATGAAATCTTTTAGTATTTCATTCATCATCCTCATAAAAGTACAAGCATTTTTTAAGCCAAATGGCATAACAAGCCACTCATACAAACTTTCATTTGTCTTAAAAGATATCTTCCACTCATCACCTTCTCTCATTCTAATCTAGTGATGTTCACTTTTCAAATCTATTTTAGAAAAGAACTTTTCTCCACTTAAACAATCCATTAAATCATCCATTCTTGGTAAACGAAATCTATACCTGATGGTGATCTTGTTAATGGATTTTGAGATTGTACACATTCTCCATCCTCCATCCTTATTTGGACTCAACACAGTTGGTACTGTGCATGGACTCAAGCTCTCTTAGACTAAACCCGTGTCTAACAATTCTTGGAATTGGCTCTTCACTTCCTCATTCTCTCGAGGTATCAATTTGTATGCTACTTTGTTTGGCAGACTTTCTCCTGGTATCAAGTCAATATGGTGGATGATACTTCTAATGGGTGGTCGTGAGTTAGGAAGCTCATCCACCATTATGTCAGAAAAATTATCCAACAACTCCTTAACTTCTTCAGGAAAATCATCCATCGAAGTACTTGTAAGGATGACTTTGGGTTTCCTCACCACATCGAACTGCATCTCCTGTTCTTTCTTGACTTCTTTCAAGATTTCCTTCCAACTCATGAGAAGCATGCGTGTGTTGGATTCCTCTTTCACTTTATTCTCCTCTATTGACAACAACATGTGTGTTCTACCATTCTTCTCCAAGGTGTATGTATTCTTCCTCCCATCATGAATGACATTCTTGTCAAACTACCATGGTCTTCCGAAATAAATATGGCATACATCCATGGGAATTACATCACATATAATTTTATCTCTATATCCCCTTATCTTAAATTCAACCAAGCATTATTTAGTAACCATTACCTGGTGTCCTTTCTGCAACCATGAGACTTTGTATGGCTTTGGATGGGCAGTTGTCTCCAGCTCCAATTTCTCCACCATCTCTGTGGATACTAAATTATTAGCGCTCTCACTGTCGATTATCACCTTGCATACTCTCTCTTTAGTCTTGTAAGCTATTCTGAGGAGACTATTCCTCTGCACTGGATTTTCAACTTCTGCCTCTAGTTTTAAGAGAACTCTCCTCAGCATCAAGGATATTTCATCCTCTGCTTCTTCTTCTTCAACATTCCCTCTCTGTGCTTTCAAAATGTGAGCTTCACCTCCTCCTTCTTTCCTTTTCTTGGGACACTCCCAAGACATGTTCCATGTCTTTCCATAGGCATAGCATCTTACGTCTCCTCCTCTGCTTCTTCCTCTTCCTCTTGAAGAACTTCTTCCACCACCCTTTCTTCCTCGGGAACTTCCTCCTCTTTTCGAGTGACTATGAATTTTCTCAGTGTCATCCTTAGACTTATGTGATTTGTCATGGGTAACTCCCTTGCCTTTGTTTGGGGCTGGGATTTTACCTCTTCCTCATTGGATTTGTTTTATGGCCAACGTTTCCTCTAACTTCAGTGCAAACTGATAAGCATCCTCCATTGTGTTTACTGACATCATGTTGAGCTCATACTAGATTTCATATCTCAGGCCATTTATATATCTGGCAACGTTTTCTTCATCTTTATCCCTTTGTCCAGTTCTGATGTTCAGTCTATAGAACTCCTTTGTGTACTCCTTAATTGTTATACCCTTCTATCTCAGGTTCTGCAACTTCCTGGACAAATTGATCTGATAATCTTTGGGCATGAACTTAGCTTTCATCATGGCTACCATTAGGTCCCAATTATTTATCTTATGTTTTCCTTTGCTTCTCCTCTTAGCCTGTAGTTCATCCCACCACAATGATACATGTCTTTTTATCCTGGTGATAGCCTGTTTCACCTTTTTCTCTTCATCAACCTCTTCATAGTCGAAATGTTTGTCCATGGATCTTACCCAATCCATCATCTCTTCAGCATCTAAATTTCCCTCATACATTGGGACCTCTATCTCGGATCTTCTTCCCAATTTGGAAACTTCTCTCAACAAGATTTCTTCGACAACATCCTCTCCTGCAACTTCTTTTACTTCTACTTCTTCACTCTCTGCATCGATGATGTCTCCAACATCAAGTTCTTGTCTCTGCGCTGCCTCCATCACCTCTAATATTGTTGGATCATGTTGTCATTGGTGCCAATGGTTGATTTATTGATGCCAAGTGATTGATTGATGTCAAAGTATTGATTGATTGATGATTGATGAACAATGTATATGTATAGTCCTTGATGAGAATGATAAATTTCAAAGTGGAAACCAATTGATAAACATGAATCATTGATATGATGCAGAGATGAATATGGATCAATGAGGTGTCATTGATACATGATGATGCATAGTTTGTTTGATGAAAAGATGACTCATTATTGTCTTATCATGATTGATAAGTTGTACAAATGGATGAACTCCAAAGTGTTCCCCTTATGGTGAAATCCATCACGGGAAGATGCTTTGCGGATTGATTTATCCTAGAAGAATGGTTGGATGACCCATGCTTGTATGTGGAATAATGAGATGAAGATCAATGAAGTTGTTGGTGAATCTATCCTAGATGGATAGTGCTTGTCATGCCATTTCCGGTGGTATGT
>SNQJ01S0007792.1:310793-370632 GCA_010110895.2 Picea sitchensis | reverse complement strand
GGTTGTTGTTGATAAATGAAACAAGGTAGCACATTTTATTCCTATTAAGTCCACTTATAAAGATATAAATATTGATGATACTTTTATGAAGGAAATTTTCAAATTACACGGTGTGCCTAAAGTTGTAATTTCCGATAGAGATGCTAAGTTCACAGGTACATTTTGGAAAGATTTTTTTAAAGGATTGGATACCCAATTAAACTTTAGTATTGGTTATCATTCTCAAAGAGATGGGCAGACTCAAAGGGTAAACCAAGTATTAGAATATATGCTCAGAATGTATGTAATGGATAAGCCTAGTAAACTGGAAGAGTATTTACATCTTGTTGTATTTTCTTATAACAATCATTTTCAGGCTTCAACAAAATTATTTCCTTTTGAAATACTTTATGGACATGAATGTAACAATCCAATTACTTGGAGTACTCCAATGGACAGATTAATGTTAGGTCATGATGTGTTGAAAGATATGGAACTAACAATGAAACATGTACAACATAACTTGAAGGTGGCACAAGACCGAGATAAAATTTACATAGATTTAAAAATAACTCCAAGAGAGTTCCAAGTTGGAGATCATGTTTATGTAAAAGTAAAACCTAGGAAAAGTTCTTTGAAACTCGGAAATTTTACTAAGTTATCTTCGAGATATTGTGGACCCTTCAAAGTGTTAGCCAGAGTGGGGGCCTATCAGATGGCACTTCCGTGTTCAATAAATGTACATAATGTTTTTCAGGTTTCTTTATTGAAAAACTATGTGCGTGATTCTACTTATGTGGTTTATTGGGATATGATATAGGTGGAATCCGAAGGACAATTCCAAGTGGAACCAAGTGCATTCTCGATAGAAGAGAGCGTATTCTCTAGAATTGTACTGTAAGGAAAGTAAAGGCGCAATAGAAGCACCTTAGTCCCGAGGAATCTACTTGGGAATTGGAGAGTCATATGAGAGATCCATATCCAATTCTTTTTTGAGAGGACTCGAAAGACCTTCAGTAACACCGAGGATGATGTTAAACTTTAAGGGGGATGTATGCAATATCTCAGATTTTTAAATTATTAAGACTTTATTTATTTATGCATTTTAAACTATTGAATTTATTTTAGTTTGTCCAAGGGTGGTCAAAACAATGGTAAGATATTTTAAGTGTTTATTAAAAAAATGAAAGAATTATATGAAGGTATTCGTTAAAAGAGTGGTTTTTGACCCACAACGAGGAATGCCAAGTGGAATTCTATGAAATACCAAGTGGCAAAGGACTTGAGTCAAACTCAAGTGATGCAAGGTGCATTTTCCTAGGAAATCTAGTCAAACTCAAGTGAGAGTTAGATATGACCAAACAATCCTAGGAAAGTCAATAAAAATATATCACATCTTGAAAGCACTGGGAAAGATATGAGAGAATGAATTGCTTTTCAATTAGTTGTAGAATAAGGCTCCAATCTTTGTCTTTGTAGTTCAGAGATCAGCCTCGGGGGTATTCAGCGCAAACATGTTTTGGTTGTTTTGGATAGTGGTTGGGTGGAATGGCGACCTTCATATCGTCTTACCCAATTCATTTGATTGCAGGATTTTGTATGGGTTCTTCTATTCTCCTTATTTATTTATTTATATGAAGAGAAAGGAAAAATACAAAGTTCAATCCCTGTTTATTTAGAAATCTCGTGTTAAGTATTTCATTTATGACTTAGAATTTCACTCTATATTGTCATACATTTTTCTTTTTTCTATGCACTAAAAATAGTTACAGAATTTCTAAGAATTGTCTAGAGGAATCATCCAGTCAATGCATTCTTAGCATTCAACATTGGATTTGATAGGATATAAGTTTTATGGTAAATGTGAAAAAAACTAGAAACAATACAGTCGATATGCATAATCTCTATCAAACAATAAATGAATGATAAAAATCGGGATGCATTGATTGGTAATAAATCATGGATACGTACTCTGTATTTATCAAACAAAGCAACGAGGTTGCGCGTACTGCCTCTTTAGTCTGTCATGAAAACTTGACCATAAATTATTAAATATAAATATAAAATTATTAAATATAAATATAAAATATAAATTCAACTTACCCTTACCCAGTGTGTCATGTCATTGAGTTAATTTTGATCTCGAAATACGTGAAGGCTGCAATAACACTATAAAGTTATCAGCCAATGAAATGTAAGAAAATTCAGTTTTTTTTACATATTAAAAAATAAAATTTTGAGTTTGTTATGTTACACATTAAGTTTTTTACAAAATTTTTAAAGTCAACCCAAATTAATAGAGTAGTCAAAGTGAACTCATCACTATGTATACTGCCTCAGAGACAGTACAATAAGTCATTCTTATTTCTAATGACAAACAGACTATAAAATTTGTATATGAAAAGAGGAATTTACGACAAGGAGACTATAATAGACTCTGCATTATTATATATATATGTATATCCGACAGGAAGAAATAATATCGTATCTTTTTATTCCAATTAATACAACAGAAACTGTTATAGGGAATATCAATAGTTTTCATGCAAATTAAATCAATAATGTACAACATAACTTTCTGTGCAAAATAAAGCATGCTATATAACATTATGAAAGAAGGTTGAATCATATAGATAAGACAGTGTTATATATTTTCCACATATAAACCTAAGAGGAAATCTGTAAATCTGTAGGGATCGGGTCGATAGCTCAAACCTTTTTCTCCTTTGAAACATTAACCCTCTCAAGTATCGAGATGTACATTTCCATATGTTGTATTTAGATCTGGCTAAGACCTGTAGTTGTTGAACGGTGGCGATAAATCCTGATAGCCCTCCATTTATTAAGCTGGACGATTTACATACCAAACGACTGTCACAAATTAAAGAACGAATTTGAAAGGAAGGGTTGAATTTAATCTTTTCTCTAATTGTGTTCAAAGGGTTCACTAGAAGAGACCAAGGCCTATACAAGTGTAAAGGCTAGTTAATAAAGAGCGTACACATAGATTAATTATGAGAGACTTTGTGTCAACTACCATAGCTCGTGATATGATTTAACATTGAGTCTTAATAATTATCCCATGTGCACTCTATATAATGTTAAAACAATTTACACGTGTTTTGACAGAAAACATAGGTTTGATAATTATGAGCTTAAGTTACAACATAAATATACGTGTTTTTTATTAAAACATAGGGGTATTACTAAGAGAATATTTTCTATAACCTTTTTCGTATGTTTATAATAGAATACAAGGTTATAACTAGAATAGAGAACCACCCAAACATAAATTGTAATTTGTGTCTTTTTGACCAAATATTTAACCTAAGTTTTAAATCCAACGATCGTCACCATTGTTAATATTGATATTTTATATCAACGTAGCAATAACCTTTGGTAATGTCGGTTGGTCAAATCATTACATTGAAATACCATGAGGTCTATGATCATAAGGTTACTATGAATATTAATATCATTACACAAGCTCAATTGGAACTATATAATCAAGAAAAGGATAAATGTATGGTTGAAAAGTTACTATAGGATTGAAAATAACATTAAATTAACATACTTTTGGTTATCGGATAAGAAAAATCTCCTCTTTGAGACACTTGTCACTCTTTTTATCTTATATGGATGTGAAGTTTGGGTTTGTAGTATCTCTCAAGGGTCCTAGAGAAAGATACAACAGATCCAAAAGAATTTTGTAACTCATAATATAAAAATTAAGGGAAATACACACTATCGTATCTTCTTAATCAAAAATATATTTTCCGTCATTGAGAGCATAGCTATGATTAGTTACTTAAGGTGAAAGAAAAATATAAACAACATGGATAACAAGAGGCTCCCAAAAATTTCTTCTGACTCTATTCAAAATCACCAATGGCTCAAGCGAGGATGGAATAAGGATGCCAATTCCTAGATAAATCATTGAGGAATAAAAGAAGAGGTTGTTTTGTACAATATCGATGATATTCAAAATATTGTAGAAGATATATTTAAGGAGAATTTATCGTGTGGTAAAGAATTAGAGGATAAAATAAAATTAAGATATTATGAGGAGGCGGTTAACCCTAACCTTGAAGATCAAAAGTATCTCTCTATTTTGACAAGTGTAAAGAAGAGAATAAATAGTGCTAAAATAAGAAATAATTATTAGGAGCTACATACTGAAACTAGGTGTTACGCAATCCAAAAAACATCATGGCAAGATAGAATATGTCACCTTTGTGACACCAAGATTTGAATATGAAAATCACTTTCTCTTATAATGTCCCACGTATACCCAAATTAGATCCTAATTTGAAAATATTTGTCACAATACCAACCTTCCTAGCCTTCGAAGTCACAAATATCAAGTGATCTTCGAATTCTTCTATTAATTCTTTTCAAGCATCGAAATAATATTTTAAAGAAATCCAAGTAATCTCTTACATTTCTTAAGGTATGCTACACAAATTTTGGTCTCACTGGACATTATCCACCACCACCATCATCATAAAAATTTAACAAAAGAAAATTAGTATAGACCATATTAAAGTGTATTTTATATATCTATATAAACATTTAACAAAATTTAATCTCTTAAAATTGATTGTGGATGAAAGTGTGTTATAAGAAACTATTACACAGAGACCATGGAATGTAAATATTTTAAAAAGTTTAATGTCGATGTTTTTTAGTTTAAAAGTTATTATATACAACTCTCAAATCAAATAATGACCTCAATTCCATATCTACATCAACATCAACAATGTTTCCATTTGTTTATTCTACGAGTTATAAGAATAACGACCAATTTATTCCTCATCATGAGCAAGCCACCAATAGTCATACATATCTCAATTATGGAGAATTTCAAATCATTTCCAACATCTCATTTAAAGAAATAAACTTAGTGCCATGTTTTGTAGTGGAAACCAATAACTATACAAGCATTTTCAAGCATTGTAATTACTAGCAATAATAAAATTTAAGTAAAAGTGGTTGATATATGCCAATCGATGCCATTTTCCACGATTCAAAATTAATGGCATCCATCAGTGTATATCAACCACTTTTAGTTAAACATGGTTGTTGTTAGTTGACGAACAACATGCAGGGGATGAATAGTTGAACATGGTTTGTGTAACATCCCACTCTATTGAAAACACTATTATTGACTTATTCTTTGAGGACACTTGCTTGCAAGTGATCTAGGTATGGTACTTTGTGATTTCATTCAGATTATTAGTTATATATGATGATGTTGAGGTGTTATGGCTTATTGATTATATATATATCAACAGATGATTTTTATGAGTCGTCCTAAGTGTGCAAGACACATGATAGGTAAACGATGTTGATAGCATCGATGGATTCCCTTGGACTCCAGATTGAGTCAGGGAGTGGATTGTATTTATTGAGTATTTCATTTTACACACATGTGTTGTATGATTGATTATATTATGATTTATGTATATGAAATTATTGATAGTGTTTTTGTGAGTGGATGCATGCTTGATGATGCTTACTAATTCAACTCATATAGGGAGTAGAGGGGCCATGCACATAAACCATACATTTGAGGGAGAGGTGTGACAACATCTTTGTCACATCCTACTAGCAACCCATCATGGTCTAAATGTTAGGTTAACAATTACCTAGTTCGAAAGATCCACGACGCTATGTGGGCAGACTAAGACAGTTGCTCACGAAGATTTCTAAGGAGCTTGCAATAAAGAAGATTCATTATTCCTTAGAATCCCTTAGTCTCTCACAAGGTCGACCGAGTAGAGTTTTGAGTCCAAGGGTCGGACAACTTCCAAAACAAGTATAAGGAGAGTGGCACCCTTAGAGCATAGAGGTGCGTCTTGAAGGGCACGTCTGTAATTTAAAAATTGAAGTCAATATCTAGGTGGCATAGAAAGCATTGAAATAATTAAAGGAATTAATTAAACAATAGATTATTAATTGAAATGTCTAACAAGAGTCAAATCCTAAGTCTAAAAATTGGCCTAAGTCTAAGTTTGATTTGGTAACTATCGAAAATATTAAAATTGGAATAAATCTAATACTCAGAAAAAGATGGTAAATATCTAAAGATTGGATGAAATGCACATGACTGAATGAATTTAATAAAAATGAATTTTTAAATAGAAATAAATCATAACTTGAGAGGTTGGGTGTACATAGAATAAAATCTAGAGTCAAAATACAGTAGCATAACTAGAAGAAGACTCATAATCCAACTCCAACTAAGATCTAGTTAGGAGACACTTCTTAAATGAGAATCTAGGGAACAAAGGGACACCTAGGAGTGAAAATAGGAACACATTGAGGAATGTGAGGGGATTTGACCTTTTTAAATAAAATAAAATTGGTAAATACTAATGTAACTTGGGGAGAATATGAAATTTGTGTGAGTGAATAATCCAAATTAAAATTAACTAAAAATTTGATTATCTGTTCATGAGGACATGTGTAAGGGAAGAAATTTCTATAAAAAAAATTAAGGTAGAAGGGAAAGGGATATGATTTTTTGAGCATTGTTATGGCACCAAATTTTTATTGGACCGTGTTTTACTTGTGAGAATTGGGATACCAATCTTGTAAAAAGAGAGGAAGCTCTTCCTTGCGAGGGAAAGTCTTGGAGGTTTTTTATGGGTTTCTTGTGTGTGGCCCCTCCAATTTTTTCAATTTTTTTCAAGGAACATTAGCTCAGAGTTTAATTTTTTAAATTACAATTGTTGTCGTGAATAATACTGCAGTGTTTATATTTAAATTTTCATTGTAATTCATGATGTTTTCCGCTCTATAAATTGGGGTGTCTTGATCGTCATTATGAAATTTGAATTTATATTATAAATGTAATATGTTCCAAAATTTGTATTTTATCTATATTTAAAGTTTGAATGATCATAGTTTTTAGTTGAGATTATTTTAGAAATTTAACAGTGCATTGTTCACTGGTAAACCAAGGAGTTAGTTCCAAAATTATATCATGAGTTTCTCTATTTAGTTCATTTAAATCCAAATCAATTCATATGATGAGATCTTTGTCGAGCTTCTTTCTAGATCTGAAACATTGTATCATTTTCTTGTTAATGCTTATGTCAATTAAATTTCATTGTAGTATGGACCACTGTTGAATTTCATCAAATCTGATTTTATATCGTGTTTTACTCTGTCGAATTTGTTGATAAATCCAAAGTACATGTGGTATGGATGTCTGTGTTTATTTGTAGTTTGAATCCAAAATTTTCAAAATCGTGGGAAACCTGTTAAAAGTTTCTAGAGTTTGATTTTTTTAACATGTAGTGTATTAGCCCTTTTTCCTTGACAAGTCATCCATGTGGCCACCAGATAGAACCTAGAATTGGAAAAAAGGGCGCTATTCGGAGCTTCAAGACTCTGGTACTATGAAGGTTTTTCACTTCAACACTCCTTTTCACCCAGAGTGTTACCGATCGTATTCGTTCGTAAGAAAGGTTGATTGGAAGTTGTAGGTTAACCCTATTTTTCCACTTTCCTCGTAAACTTTTATGAATTTAATCTAATGGCAGGAAGAGATTCTCCTCACGCAAGAATATACAGTGGAGATTACTCCACATCTTCATGCTTTAGGTTTTTTCTCCTCTTTCACATCTTTAGACTGTTTCATTCGGATCACCGAACCACCGAAGGGCTCATAGATATGATGGTTTACACCCCTCCTTAGATCAACGGTTGTCATCCACTACAGAATTCACAACTCCAAGAGTTCCTTACCCTTCTGAAGCAACAACTCATTTCCTCTGGAGTGCCTCCGAAGGACGAAGGCTCAAAGATATAACAGTGCTCGATCGATTGCTAGATCTATGGTTGTCCTTCACTCCTAGACTACAGAACTTGGGTTTTCTAAATACTTAGAAACTACCTCTTAACTAACCAGAGTGTCGAATCCTGAATAACTTAGTGATATACGACTCATGTCTTTCCATCAAATTACGGTCAATATTTACTCCAGACTTCGGGACTATGGGAGTTCCTTAACTTTTAAACATTGCAAAACTAATTTCGCTAAAGTACTGAACTACTGAACCTTCGAAGAGCGAAGCCTCAGAAATCTAATGGTCCTTGATTGATATCTTGATTGATTTCTATATCTATTACTAGCCTTTAATCCGGGACTTTGGAGCTTCAGAGTTTCTCAACTCTTAGACAATTAAGACTCAAACTTGCTGAATCACCTAACTCTTGTGGATCCACCGAATAGTATTCACTCATCGATCTATGGTGTAGTTTCACTTCGCGACATTGGGAATCGGGGCTCACTTAATATAAATAACTCAGATATGTCGAAGTGACGAAGGTTGAAGGTGTCAGGGTTTAATGAGTGTGCTACTCCTATCTAATCGGACGATCAGATCCCATCCTCGAACTCCTTCAAAAGGAATTCAAACTCTTTATTTCTTCACTTGAACCCTACACAGTTTTTTTTGCTCAATAGCTCTGGATTCTAATTGTTGTGTCTGCGCTTTGTGCCTCCGCTATGTAAGTTTGCACTATCTCTCCTTAGCTTCATTCTACCAAAACGTAAGGCCTTCTCCCACCTTCAGTGGTCTATGTGCATCGAGCATTATTTCTTCTAAACTTGGGCCTTCAAGGGGGCCAACTACACACTTCTCGATTTGTCTCTTGAAGTGTTTGTACTGTGACACCCAGAAGAGAAATGTCAAGTTTCTTACAAAACCTTTTAACTCATTCTCAGAATATACTTTCAGTCGATTGCATAATTTATTCATCACAGTATCAATTAGTTCATAAATTACAGAGTAAGATCATAGTTTCCTCTATGTGTTGAGAGATTTTCTAATCTTTTCTTTTCCTCTTTCAAATTGTTATGTAGATCAGATATTTACCTGCTTGGTTGTAACCTGTAGGGTTTTCACACTTATTCCAGGTAAACATAAGTAAAATTGAAAATGTCATAAATAATAGATTGTCTATTTAAGGATCTTTGGTTTTTACTATCAATTTTCTTTCATGAGACTATTGAAAGTTCTTCCTAACCTTTAAATTTGTAAGATGAAAAATTATTGTAATAATATATATTGTATTATGAATTGATGACCAAGATACTAGATTCTCTGTGTTATTTTTGAAGAATTTGTAGTAAGGAATGGTGAGACTTATAGTTGAATTTTGGAAGAGATTAAAACTATGGGAATTAGATACATCCTTGTTCCTCAGAACAATTGCCAATCTTGAGACCTTAAATGGTCAAAATCAATCAAATGAATCCTCGACTTGAGGATTGATTATTTGTCTTGGAGGTCCTAACCTTGGAGGATAGGTTGGATGGGTAGACATTGTATGTGATGTTATGTGATATGGAAGATCCTTAGTACCTTGAAGTTTTATATAAATCTAATTGTGCAACAAGATGAATGAAATAGACTGTGTATTATTGAAGTATGTTAATATTGTGTTTCACTTGTTCTATTGATGTTAAAAAAACATATCTATTATTGTTTCTCAATTAATTTTATGACGTAACAGAGGGGTTGTTACATTTGGTTACAACTGACGATGGTTGACTATTGTTAACCATGGTCAACCATAATTAACTGAGGTGGACCATGGTAGCCTATCGGTGACCATGTTCAATAATAGTTTACTATGATTGACCATGGTCAAACACATTCCAGCATGGTTGACCATGGATGACTTCGTTTTGTCCATTGTTGACTATGGTTCAGTATGGTTGACTATGGTTGATTATGGTTGACTATGTTTAACTATGTCTGACTATGGTTGAGACTACAATTGACTATGTTTGACCATGTTTAACTTTGGTTTCCCATGGCTAGACATGCTTGATTATGGATGACCATGATTGACCATGAGAAACCACAGTTGTCTATGGTTGACTATGTATGAGTAGGGTTGACCATGGCTAGTGATGGTCGACCATCATTGGCCATGGTTGACCATGGTTGAGTATGGCTTCCTATTGTTGACCATGGTTGATTATGCTTAACTATGGTTTAGTATGGTTCACCATGGTTGAGTATGGTTTCATGTGGTTCACTTCAGTTGTCTATGGTTGATTATGGCTACCCTCAGATGACTATGTTTGACTATGGTTGAACATGGTTGAGTGTGGTTGAATATGGTTGACTGTGGTTGAGTATGGGTGACCATGGTTGATCGTTGTTGATTATGGTTGACCATGGTTCTATATGTTTATGTATAACTCAGTATGGTTGAGTCTAGTTGACTATGGTTGAAAATGGTTGAGTATGGTAGACTATTGTTTACTGAAGTTGGCCATGGTTGATTATGGTTCAATATGGTTGGTCATAGTTGACTATGGTCGAGGATTGTTTTTGATGGTAGACTACGGTTGATTTTGGTTGACCATGCCTAACTATAGTTGACTATGGTTGACCATGGGTACAATGGTTAATCATTTCTGCTCATCTTGACTCTCACTGACCATGTTTGATTGGGGTTTACCATGGTTTACATAGTTGAATGTGGTTGACCATGGTTGACTAGGGTGGACCATGGTTGAGTATGGTTTTGATGTGTTTTACTATAGCTTATCTTGGTTGAGTATGGTTGAGTATGGCTCACCATTGTTGAGTATGGTTCATCATGGTTGACTATTGTTGACCATGGTTGTGTATGGTTCAATATTATTGAATATGTGTCACCATGGTTGTACATGGTTGACTATGGTTGCCCATGGTATACTATGTTTGGTCAACATGATCAACCATGTTGACTATGGTTTACTATTTTTAATCATGGGAAACTATAAATCCAATGTATTTATAAATCCAAAATATATTCTATGATACATATGAATGAACATATGATAAATATAGTGTTAATATAAACATTATTATATAATATAAGAATAAATTTATAAAATATTAGAATAAATGTGTAATTATTTATTAAAAATGCGTAATATATTTATTATAATATGTATAATAAATGTATAATATATTTATTATGGATGATCATGTTCATGTTCATCACATTGTGATGAAGGAAAATGCTTGCAACAATGAGATGATGAGAGATGGTTGAGACACAACGATGTTGGGAAATGTTTACATTACGATGCGAAGAAAAGAATGTGTTAATTAGAATATGATGTAGGAAAATATTCATAGCAATGTGACAAAGGAAAATCTTTCATAACCTAATGAGGTTTCGACATGAACGTCACATTGCAATGTGCAAGGAATGAAAATATGGGTTTAGTCACAGTGAAGCATTACATCAAGGGTTGTATAAATTTATGTTTTCTTGTAGTGTAGTTAGGGGGAATAATATGGGATACCTTGGGATATACCTAAGAGAAATAATAGTAGATAACTATTATTATGTATAAGGGCCACTTATAGTAAATATGACCTATTGTGAAGCAAATAAATGTAAAATGACTTACTAGAAGGTTCCCCTACTAGAAATCTTTTTCATCTTTATTGTGTTCACACTACTACATATACATGGTCATATATCTTTGATTAATCCCATTGGGTGTATCCTAGTGATTAGGTTCTACATGGAAATGTATTTTCAATAGATATTTATACCCATGCAAAATCAATGAATAGGAGTTCAACTAGAAGAGGGAGGGTTTGGGGAGATCTTAATAAGGTTCCACTAAACCATGTTTGACCAACCCAACCAAGATATATATCGTTTCAAAAGGAATGTTGTAGCACATTGTCTTCAATTATAAATGTTAAATGTCAATTATTTAGTTGATGGGAAATCATATTTTAGATACCAGGTATCTGTTGAAGCTATAATTAAACCAATAAAAAATGTTTCCTTGAGTTCAAATTATATAGAAAATGAGATAGTGTTCTACAAAGGGTCCTTTTGATAAGAAATTCTCCCAAATGAATTTACCCACCAACAAATTAAGAGGACCAATATTCCAAATGCCGAGTCACATAAGAAGTTTAATAAAACATTGAAAATGATTTTGTTTATGGAAATTAATGGGAGCCAAAAGACTCAGAGGCCAAGCTCAAGATGTATCACAGTGAATAATTCAAGAATCAATAAACCATTACAGTCCTTAACTCCTAAACTGGAGATTTCATAATGCATAAGAGTGTTTCGAGTGGTTTGATCGAATAAAAGGTATGCAAAAATTTAAACAAATATCCACATGAAAAGATTCACATAGAGTCATTTAACTATACTTGACACAAAATTTTTATCATGGAACGCAAATGGGAAAAAATAGATTTGATGGGGATTTTTATTTTTTATGAAATAGATCACAATAGGGTGAGAAACACACATAACACCTCATGCATTGTTACTCATTATAAAATGACTTAAATCAATATTTACTCATGTGTGGCTAGGCATAACCTTATGTCTTATGATCTTCAAGTTGATGCCCTCTTTAATCTCTCTTCTCTTTTTCTACCCTTCTGCATTTCCTTTTAGTCTTTTCTCTCTTCTCTCACATTCAATTCATTGTCCTTCTTCTATATAGATTTCATATTTAATATGTTTTTCTTAGAAGACCAAACATCACATCACATCAATAGAAGAACCTAGTTCTATATCTTTCCAAAATTTCATTATCCATATTTATGAATTTAACATGAAATGACTTGTACCTTAAAAAAACATAACCTTTTACAAAATAAACTACTTTTTACTTTCAACATGCAACTTATTTTATCAACAAAAACCCTAAATACTTTACCAAAACCATGAACCATCAAACTGCTAAACCTCTCCCATACTTTACTCCTACTATACTAGAAGTGTGTCTCTAATAGAAGCATTCACTAAGTCTTTCATACTTTACTCCTACTATACTAGAAGTGTGTCTCTAATGCAAGCATTCATTGGTTCTTTCATAGGCCATGGTAGGGTTTAAACTTACTAGCATTGATTAGGCCCTTCATTATATGGCCATCCAATTTTATCAACTTTATTATACCAACCTTTGTCAATATGTACACAATACAAAAGGGTCCTAGCCGTCACATTTTTAATTTCCCTTGACTTTTCAAAAAACTATGATCATAAAGCAAAACGAGTGATTTAGGTTCTATTACCTTTGAATGAATATTAAGCTCATGCAAAGCCTTTTTCATATTTTTCTCCATTGTATAATTGAATCCTAGAATAACACAATGTTCTTGCAAATCCACAATATCCTCTAAGTTCCTCTTAAGATATTCATCATCGGTCATTTTTGTAGCTATTGCAATGCACAAACTAGGAACAACAATTTCTAATGGGATAACTACTTATTTCCTATACACAAACCAAAGTTGAGTATGCTTTATCAACCTCTTACAACATTTTCTTTAGGCCGCTAATACTGCAAGAACATGATCATCCCACTGCACATTAAATATCTTTGTAAAAGCATGATACAAAATATTATTTAAATCTTCCACCGTCCGATATCCTTGTGGGTAATAAGGTATGCTCTTCTAATAATGAATCGTGAACCCCAAGTTCAGTTCGTTCATGTTAGTATTGATGAAGTGCATTTCATAGTCACTAATCAATACCCTTGGATAACCAAATCTTGTAATGATATTCTCAAAAACGAATCGTGCAACAATTTTCATGGTGTAATCTTTGACTAACACGGAATCAAACTAACAAATTAAGTATTCTAAAGAAATGATGATATAGCACACTCTAGTAATCCACGCAAGGGGATTTATTAGACCTACAAGATATATATCCCACGCGAGATGATATAATGAGGCCCACCATATTCCTTTGTGTACCACCTTCTTGAATGTGTATTTTTGTCCATTATGTCCTTTAGTGACACCTTCATGTGCTTCATATAAAAGTGCATGTCATTCATGTTCATATACACATATGTGTATGATCCTATTGATTCCAAGCTTATACTCATGTTCTACAATGAGTTGATAATATACAACATGAGTTATTAGTTGTTATTGCTACACATCTATATAATATTCAAATTTTTTCTTGGTCATTAATAACTCTTTAATATTCTTAAATTAAAATTTTTCCTTTAGTGACCCCTTCACGTGTTTCATATAAAACTATATCCCATTCATGTTCATATACACATCTATGCATGATCCCATTAATTCCAAGCTTATACTCATGTTCTACAATGAGTTGGTAATATACAACATGAGTTACTAGTTTTTATTGCTACACATCGGTATAATATTCAAGTTCTTTCTTGGTCATTAATAACTCTTTAATATCCTTAAATTTTTCTAGTACTTCCTCGATCCGATAGATGTGCATGCCAAGTAAATCATCTTGAACCCTCTGTCCACTTTCTCCAATGATTAGGTCCCACATTATGTTTCCTACGCTTAACCACCACTTCAATTTTTTTTTAAATAGAAGGACTATCTATAGAATCTCCCCCTCCCCCAATGCTAGCTTGTTCACTAACTGTTTTAGTGAAGAATGATCGGTGAAAAATTTAAACACATTACCTAGAATATATTTTCTAAACTTTTGTATCACTTACACCATTAAGAAGACCTATGTTTCTATTGTTGCATAGTTTCTTTATGCATTGAATAGTTTCATACTAGAAAATGGAATGTGGTGATTAATATTACCGTCTCCAAGTTGCACATTTTCACATACATGCAACCACAATTTATGCAGGCTCTATGATCCCTATAAAGGATAAGAGACCAAGTTATATGTACAATTATTAACAATCTTCAAAGAAGATATGTATAGCATATTCGTTGATGAAATGAGCTTCTAAGACCTAAAAATTGTGTGCATCTTGGAAACTTTTTGCTGGAATAATTTAAAAAAAATAACAATTTCACATTCAATCATTGATAAATATTTTTTATTGGAAGCCCACCACAATTATCATCCATGAATATAACATCTTTCTTTAGCCAAGTATTATTTTTCTTTCTCATCTAAAAAAGTTATGTTCCCATCTCTTTCTTTCGAACGCACATTTGTAACACCAACATTTCCATTAAAAACCCTCTCATGCACTCACCAACACTAACAACCATTCACTAGAAGTTATCACCCAATTCCTCTTAATACCATTTTTGGCCATAAATTTTACCCTATATTCCAAACTCAAGCCAATATTACCCAATTCCTTTTAATACCATTTTTGACCATAAATTTTGACCCTAAATTCCAAACTCAAGCAAATAATAACTTTCATGAGTATAAACGTATGCAATATCCTAAAAAGAATAAGGTTTCATAAACCATCACATAGTCCTTTTTATATAGTCCATAAGATAGCTCCACACAAAGCTCCTTATAACCGCATATAATAATCAAAAGATTTAAACCCTACGTTTCGTTTCCTTCATATAATATGTGGTACTAATATTTCAATATAAAAATCAATTAAACAACTATCCAATCTCAATTTATCATTTCATGGATTATACGAAAATCCATCCCTAGAGGTACCCAAGACTTAGGCTTGCGAACATAAATCACACATTTGTTTATATGCACTCTAAATAAATAAAGGATAGTTCGTTACAAGAGAGTTACAACCTTATATATGCATTTTTTTTTTCATGACACAAGAATATGGAAACACATTATGAAAACATATTAATTATGGAAAATGTGTATATTTATTGGAAATGGGCACATTTCATAAGTTTTTAATACTCAATGTATATTTTTTTATGAACAATATTAAATGTAAATAGAATATTCTTCGGGTTTTGATTTAAAGTATTAATTTTCTTGTTTTTATAAAAATATATATTTATATATTTACATTTTCACATTTACTTAATCTAATTAAAAAATTACCATATTATCCAACTTATTGCCACACTTATATAATTAACAATAAAATATATAATTAAAAAAATGTTATACCACATTCACATTCAAATAAGTCACCTATTCTTTTCTTTTAAACATGGATGACAAGTATGAATAGATAACACGTGTCAAAACTCACCATATCCACTTCCTCACCTATTTCTTTTACAAAGGGATGGAAGGTGGGAGGGCATTTCATATTATGGTCGTCTTTCTATGGAGTTCCATTTTAAATTTATGGGCATGTTGTTACTCGGACTTTTATTTGACCATATACTGGTATTGTTGTTACTCGGATGGATTTGATGCATTGGAGCAGGAGCAAGCGATGCACAATTTACTCTTTACGTTTTAGGTTTTCTATTTACTGACTACGATTTCAATTTGTGATTTAAGTTTCATAGTTTATGTTTATGCCATATTTTTTCTCATATTTACGATTTATGTTTTATTTTTGAATCCATGCATGCCTTTTCTTTTTGGCAGGTTTCAAGACTGCAATCGATACTTGTTATTGGTACGGATATGCGACTCTGTAGACATTTTGTATGCCTATGTTACTCTGTAGACATTTTGTGTGCCTATGTTTCCTTTCATGTTTGGTTTTAATTTCCAGTAGAAATAGGGATAGTCTTCTTGTATATTGTTTGAAATGTGTGTTTATGGTAAAAAAAAATTGAAATCTATTTTTTAAGAAATTATCATGTTTTGGTAATATTGACTATATATTTATAGTGATTGATGTTATTCATATATTTTATTGCATCAATTGAGATTTCAAAGTGCATAACCACAAAAGATTGAAAGTGCTTGTGAGTCAAATATATCTGAGAAATTTGAGATGAATTTTTGTTATCATATTTAGTAAATGGATATCAAAATAGTAAATGAAAGGATTAGTGCTAAGCATTCTTTATGAAAGAATACATTTGGCTTTATATATGGTTTTTTCAGAAAATTATGAACATTGATGTGTAATGAAATTGCGTTACCATGAATTTTACATGTTATTAAGCACCTTTAATCTAGGGTTAAAACTAGGGATTTCATTTACTGTGTTTTTATTTAGTGTTGCATATAATTTTAAATGTTTAATATAATTTTATTTTGAACGACTTTCTTGGACATATTAGTGCCATGGCCACAGTGAAATGATGAGAGCCACTCAAATCACGCTTCATGAGATATACTTAAATGTAGATGTTTCTTTCAAGTCCCCACAACATATGCACGTAGCGTCGATCCTTCTAGAGGCTAATCACTATTCCCCACCGACCAACTAAAAATATCAGAACTCACTCCCCGCGATTAACAACCATCCACTCAAGTCTTTAGGAAATATACCCTAGTAGATGCGGACATTTAGTTCAGGCGCGTACTAGGGTTTCCTTGGGCTCAATCTAGTGTGAACAAGGGTAGCAATAGATGGATAATATGACATGGTTTTGGTGTTGAAAATGGATAGTTAAAAACATGTGTTTCCTCTTAAGAGGTTACAGGTTCAAATCGAGAGGGGTTAGGGTATGTATACCTTGGTAGACTTTACCAGTCAAATCGTTGGGTAGAGGGTCATCCCTAGTCCCACAAACAAGGACATCTCATATACCAATTTAATGTGCTATCTTGACTGTTATTATTAATACCACACATGGTAACTATGTATACAAATGTTTAATGTGCTAGCTTGACTGTTATTATTAATACCACACATGGTAACTATGTATACAAATGTACATCTGTTTATATAGTGAGCGAAATTGTTTTTATATCTATGTATACTAATGTATATAATCTGTTAAACCAAGTCGTTTTTTAATAATATAAAAAATTAATCATATAAATTATGGGTTTTTCAATTTTTAATAATATAAAAAATTAATCATATAAATTAAGGGTCCTTCAATTTCTGATCCTCTTGCATTGCTAAATTTTTTAGACTCGTATTTTATCAAAAAGTTGTATTTAAACTTGTGTTCATTTTGTTTAAGAAATCATACTTGAGATGAATTGAAAAAAAAGGAAGCCACAACAATTAGATTCGAACCTTAAGAATTTTTTTTAAATTGTATTTAAATTTTTTGTTCATTTTGTTTAAGAAATGACACTTGATGAATTGAAAAAACTAAGCCACAACAATTAGATTCGAACCTTAAGAATTTTAAGATGTCTATGGTTATTTTTTCATATATACTTTTATTTCAGAATAGAACAATTCTAAAACGCCTTCTCACTTTAGTTCCAGCTTTGAGTAGCTATTGGGTTCTTTAAGATGTTAATAAGTAATCATCTTTGTAATTTGTAAAATATGTGAGTTTAAGTAAAATATATTAAAAAAATTTCTTTATTTTAAGAAATCTAGATTACTTCAACCTTTTAATTATAAATGCATGAACTTATAGAACTTACAACCTTTTAGTCATAACTGCATGAACGCAATCATAAATGCATGAACTCATAGAATTTACAACTTTTTAGTCATAAATGCATGAATGCATAGCATTTACATGAAAGCATTTAGCATAAATGCGGGTAGAACGAACACAAAATTACAAGTAGAAGAATATAAAAAAAATACGGTAAGACTAGGGTTAGGATTATTAGTTTTAGAGTAAGGTTTGGGATTATATTAGAGTGAGGATTGTTTATATTTGGGTTTATTTTATAATAATAAGAAAATATTAATAAATATCCCTTTTAATAAGAACAATATAATTTTAATTATAATAATAATTTAATAATTTAAATTTATGTATTGTTTTATTAGTGTAGTAATGTTTTATTAATGTTTTAATGATGATGATGATGATTAACGGTCATTAAAACTTAATTGGTCTATTGGTTTTGAAGAGGGCAAGTGATTACTTTGATTCTTTAGAATTTTGTTTCCGTGCTGGAAAAACATTAAGAGAAGCTTTCCAAAATCTCCATAATTTTGTTGAGTTAAGATGTTAGGAAGATTGGTAGTGTGATAAATATTTTGAAAATGAGATCTAATATGGGTATAGGTTGGACAATCTAAGAGAAAGTGTTTTTCATCTTCTACCTTCTTAGTGTCACAAAGGTGACACACTCTTTCATCCCATGGCGTTTTAGGAATTGACCAACGCCCAATTTCACTATGGAGCTAATGAGAATTTGTTCTTATCTTTTAATAACTTTAATAGTATATTTATTAATACATTAAATGTATTTTTAATGTATTGATGTATTATTTTATTAGTAGATTAATACTTTAACAACTTAATAATTAATAATGTATTAAAGTAATTAGTACATTCTATTTTTAATGTATAAATTAACATTAATGTAATAATATTTTATTAATGTATTAAAGCTATATTACTACTTTAATAATGCATTATTTTATTAGTGTATTAAAACTTGATTTTAATCTAATTTAATTTTTATCTAATATTTAAAAAGCCTACAAATATTGTAAATTTAAAAAAAATATCTTAATGGAATAATAGGAAATATGTTAATGGAATAATAATAATAAACTATATTTTATTTTATTTTTATATAAGTAATTGAAAATTTTCAAATAATAATAAAATAAACAACATGAAATAAATAAAAGATTAAATCCAAAAATTTATAATATTGAATAACTATATTATTTATTTTTTTAAAAGAAAAAAAGTGTTTGATGGAAAACAAAATTAAATGTCTAATAACAATATATTCTATAAAAAAAACACAATGTTTTATATTTTGAACCAAATGCTTGGTAATAATGATGATGATGATGATTATTAATGTCTACTAAGACCGAATTGGTCTATCGGACCTTAAGAGGGTAAGTGATTACTTGTGATTCTTTAGAATTTTGTTTCTGTGCTTGAAAAGCATTAAGAAAAGCTTTCCAAGATCACCATACTTTTGTTGAGTTAAGATTTTAGGAAGGTTGGTAGTGTGATAACAATTTTGAAAATGAGATATAATATGGGTATAGGCTCGACAATCTAAGAGAAAGTGTTTTTCATATTCAACCTTCTTAGTGTCACAAAGGTGAAACACTCTTTCATCCCATGAAATTTTAGGAATTGACCAATGCCAAGTTTCACTATGGAGCTCATGAAAATTTGTTCTTATCTTAGAAATGATTATTTTTTTCTTTACACTTGGAAAAATAGATAGATAATTTTGATCTTCTAGACTAGGGTTGATTACATCTTTATAATACCTTAATTTTGTTTTTTCCTCTAATGCTTTATCACACCACATTTTCTCTTTAAATTTTGATTTGACGATTTTTTTTAATAGTATCTTTTTTTCTGCAAAATGGTTTCTTCCATGATTTCCCAATAGTTTAGCCAAGATCAAGCGTCTCTATGCCATCCTTGCTTGAGTTGATGTTGGTTATGACTTGACTTTGAAGCAATTTTAGGTAGCCTCTTGTCTTCCATTTTGTTTAACTTGTTATTATACATTAGGTATCTAGTCATAGCCATGATCTCAATGGGGGAGATGCCTATTTGTAAGAGGAGGATAGGATAGGGTGTATTTCATTTAATTTTGAGATTATAGGTTATACAATTCTTTTGTAGTTTTTCTATCTTTATCCAGGATTAACGAGAGATACTAAAGCCCCAGAATTCACATCCATAAAGAATAACAGGTGTAACAAGAGTCTCAAAGATGATTTTATTCTTATCCCAACTCCAAATATCAACTGATTTACAATTGTTTTCAAGCCCATAATAAGCTTTCCATCCCCCAATAATCCTTTTCTCAATGCTATAATTCCAATTGAGCTTATGGTAAATATCAATTCCAAGATATTTGTATGAATTCACTTCCTCCAAGTTATTGTTGTCATATACAAAGGTATCATAAGAAATATTGTTGGATTTAATAATCATGACCTTAGTCTTATCAATATTAACAATGATACCCATATTGGAGAAAAAATCCTTCAGGATTCTTAGTTGGTTTTCAAGATCATGGGGACTCCTTGCCATAAGAACGATATCATCGACATAAAGAAAAAGATTGATGATTGTACCAGTAAGAGTAGGGCTGACACAACCTGCGTTTTCTAAGCATTCTTCTAACTTGTCAATGTATATGCCAAAAAGGGTAGGGGACAAGGGACAACCTTGTTTGACTCCAATATTGCAGTTAATATCTTTTGACCAGCCCTCAGTGTTTTTAAAATTAGCAATAACATTCTCATGCATCCTTATTGCAACAACCCTCAACTCGAGAAGCACGTTTATATCTTCCAACCTATTCCAATTTTTTTTCCTAGGACCCATGTCAAAAGCTTTCTAAAGTCAACAAAACAACAAAAAATATTGGTTTTAGTATTGCATAACTCATCTGTAATGATCCTAAAGGTAACAAGATGGTCCATAGTTGAATGATATATCCTAAACCCAACTTGGCCTTTATCTCTTTTACTGTGAATTTCTAGCCAAAGGATAATCTTCTTTTCCAAAATAATTCCATAAAGCTTGGCTAAAATCCAGCTAATCATAATGGTCCTATAATTATAGGGAATGTTGCTATCCCCATTTTTAAAAATAGGAACAATGAAGATTTGCTTCCAAGGTTTAGGGAAACCCTGCTTGACTACTAAATTGAAGACATTATGTATGTGAGGGATAAGGAATGGCCCTCCGATTTTAAAAATTTCAGCTTGGTATCCTTCGATGTCCTTAGCTTTCCCATTTGCGAGTCGCCTAACCCCAAACTTTATGTCATCTAAAGAAAAAAGGTCTTCCTTTGTAGGGACAATATGAATGGTGTCAATGGTATTAGGGAACTCATAAAGACTTTTAAGATAGGAATTAGAGTCCCTTAAGGGAATCCTATTATTTTCTTTAGTATTGCGTTTTAGAATTTGGCTCGATAACTTCTTAGGATCCAACTTTAATAGTTGTGAAAGTTGCTCTTGCCTTTTATTGATATAACATATTTTTTCCTTTTAATCAAGGATTTGTACGTATTGATCTTGTCAAGTTTTAAGGGCTCATTAGAAGCATCCCTAATGGCTTTCCTATCAATTTTACATTCTTTATCATACCAAGAGTTAGTCGTTCTATTATTCTTTTTATAGGACACCTAGAAAGAGAATTTGTTAATAGAAGTGGAAAAGGTAATTGTAAAATTATGATAGAGTTCTTCAATGTTGTCCTTATAAGTTAGGAGGTTTAATTTACTATTTAAATCCTTTAATAAATTGTCAATTTTACTTTTGTCAAAGCGCAAATTCCTTTGATTATCAGAATTTTCTTCAATGGTTCTCCTATGCATGCAAACTTTTAGAGTTACAGTTAAAGGTTTATGATCAGAGTTAGGATCATGGTCATTTAAAAGGTCAAAAGCTGCTATTTGGTTGGAAACAGAGATATCATATATCACATAATCTACAACACTACTACCTAGCCCATGAATACAAGTCATCTAGTTGGAGTTTGGCCACTTCATTACTCCATTGCAAATTATTAGTTCTTGAGAGATGCATAGCTTCACCAACTTAGTACCAAACAAGTTCTTAATTAGGTCTTCAGAGCTTCTTTTGCAGCTATTAGATAAAACAAGGTCCTCATCTACCCATAAAGGATTATGGTTGGACTCATTACTTAAAAGAGTAGCTTGTTTAGTTGCAGTCATAACATTGAAGTCTCCTAGTAGGAGGATATTACCTTCATTTTTCAAATTATAAATATCTTGTTCTAAATTATTATAGGGACAATTTTTATCTAGATTATTTTTCTTATAAAAAGTAGAACTAATAGGTGTAAAATAACAAATTTCTATATACATCTTCTTAGCATTGGTGTCTGAAATTTCTATCCAAATGTATTGATTAAGAGGGTCAATCTTATGAATTTGAATGTGAGGAGAAATGTTATTTATAATATAACAAGTTATGCCTCCTATCCCTCTACGATGGGATTTTTTGTTCCATGCCAACCAGAAGACAAATTCCTCAATGCTAGGGACCTTAGACTCCTCATGATCCCAAGTTTCAACTAGACATGTAATATCAATATCACTCGAGATCCAACTTATCATAGGACGTTTTTTCCATGGAAAGCCATGACAATTCCAAAAAAGGATCCCCAGTTTCCCAAATTCCTATTTATTATTATCCTTTTGGTCTCTATCACTAAAAATAGCTTTTCATTTTCTAATTATTGCCCATTTTCCTTCTTTCGTTGTTTATTTTACCTTTTGAACTTCCTTTCTTAATTCATATTGGTCTTCGGGAATGAGGTCTTCATTTATAAATATTCCTAACCCTTTTAATCTTGGAGATTTATGAAGTATTCCATATTTTTTGTCATTACAACTTACTTTGACACGGATCAACCTATCTTTGTGATAAATTATTTTTCCTAGCCTCTTTGCTTCTATGAGGTAAGTTGTATCAATTTGTGATTTATTTTTTAATTCTTCTTTTACTATTGCTAGTGTATCCTCGTCTTGTTGTTCTTTTATACCAAAAATTATAAGGTTCAATGCTCTTTTGTCAAAATTATATTTTGATATACATTAGGATATTTTAGATTTGTCAAAAGATATAAATATATTTCTTATCTTTATAAAAGGTTCCACTATAATACAAATTGATGAAAAGTTTATTCCATTATAAAATATAAGAAAAAATATATATATTAAAATCAAACAACATGGCATGAAAGAAACTAACTAAGTGTTTCCTTCTATGTAATATATCACATCAATTCAAGGCTCCTATATTTTTCACAAAGGAAATACTTCATTTTTTTTAAGCTTTGCTAAATCTTCCTTTTCATAATGTGTCGAACATGAACCAACCTTGTCATGAAATGAGCATGGCACAATGTTGCATCTAACGAACAAATTCAGACGTTACAAGGTGAAGGACATAGTAATGTTGAAATTAATTTAACATAGCAACGTTGCACAGTCACAAACATGGTAATGTCACAATCTTACGAACACAGTAACATTGTAATCTGTTGAACATAATAATGTAACAATGTGATGAACATAAACTCATATCACAATGTGACGAACATATAAATATCATCACAATATGGATAGTAGTGTCGCAATATCATGGAAATAAATAGATGTTGCAATGTGATAAACATGGAAATATCATCGCAATATGGATAGTGGTGTCACAAGATGATGGAAATAAATAGATGAAGATTTCCTCACATTGCAATGTGATGCACATATCCCAACATTGCAATGTGAAAAACATTTCCAAAATTCACAATATGTAAAACTGTAACGAACCCATCGTTACGACTACATACGAAACAATGCAAGAGAAAACATTTTTTGTGGTTTGAGAAGGAAGGAAATCAACGACAAAAATTAATCAACACAAATTGATGACAAACACATATTACACATTTAGTAAATAGACAACAACGACCCATCATACTATCACATCATGAAACTAGATGAAACATGCGATAATCCATAGACAAATAAAAATGGCTACCCACTCGACACAAGTAAGACAACACCTACAAGCTAAAACAAAACATCAACAAATGTTACACAATGGCTTCGACGACAAATAACCAGAAACCCCTATGGCTTGGAAACCAAACACATTAAGGCATTACAAAACCAAGTACCAACATCAATTACAACAAACAAATGCCCACATCGAAAAGCACAAGACTCCGTCCAGGTTATCATTCACATCCATCCATCAGGGTGTGCAATGATCCCCTCATCAGGAATCATGCCGTTACAAGGTGATAGGAGTGACAATAACCATGGTGCAACATAACATATCTAGACCAATAACCCCAAAAAAATCCAACGCGCTAGGAGACTGAATTAACTATAAAAAATAAATGAAGACTAAACCCAAGCACCCAAGCAACAAGTCGATAGGGTGCAAGGTGACATCACTCAATTTAAGTTGCACTACTAACCGAAGGATTTCTTGTTTCCTAGAAGGAAAACTGGTGTGGTGAAACAACTATGACCAACCACCCTTTACAGTTCGACTTAAGGCACAAGGCGCATAGTAACCAATTAACAGTTAAAGTATTAATTGTTTAGCTAGTAAACAATTAACCCTCAAACATTAATCTATTACCATTGTGGCATTTAATCTGTTGTGGCAAAAGTTAAAAGACTGATATGTAAGACTCATAATTAAACCATTTTTATAAAAACAATTAATCTATTGTTGCATGAGTCATAGGATATATATGTAAAACCATTGACATATAAAAAACAATTAATCTAGTTGTGGTAAGGATCACGACCATTATTGCAACAATATATTTTTAAGACCGTTATGTCCTACATTCAACTAAATTACTACTAAAGTTCTCGAATGTCGATAAATTTGATGAAGTATACACAAATCAATTTAGTGGAAAATTTTGCCTCAATCTTGATTTTCAAGTGCAATTTCGTTTTAGAGAGAGTTATGGCCAAAATAAAACTTTATGAAACATGAGAGTATTCTTCTATAGTTCATATATCAAGCCTTGTTATATTTATATCTAACAAACATATCACTATCTAAAAATTCGCCATCTAAGAAATATGTCTCTCTCTAGCTAATTGCTATCTAAGAATTATATATTGATATTATTGTATTTACTATATTTATTGATAATTATTACTCTATTTAATGGTAATCGTTGACAACAACAATGACATATCACTCCCTAAAAATATATGGTTGTCTAAAGATATATCGCTTGTCCAATGAGTATATCGTTGTATGAAAAGGAAAATCGTAGAGAAAAATAAAGTCGTTATTCAATTCCATTCAAATAAAATGCTAATCAAGTGTAATCAAATTGCAGTGGTAAAGTAAATCTCTATTCAATGCCATTAAAATCAAATGTGAATCAACTGTAATCAAATCGCAGTGGCAAAGTAAATCATTATCAACAATCCAGAATCTCGTCTATTAATATCGTTGTCTTTTAAAAGAATTAACAAATGTAAAAGGAATTAAAAGGTATATCGCTACCATGATATCGTTGTCATTTTAAAAGGATTAACAAATAAAATAAATTTGGCAAGGAATGAAAAGGTATATCACTTCCATGATATCACTGTCATTTTAAAAGGATTAAAAAATAAAGAGAAATTTAGCAAGGAATTAAAACATATATCATTGTCATGATATTGGTGAGTTAAAATACTAGTGATAAAATCAGCCATAATTAAAATCGTTGTTAGATGATAAATACTTTTCCAACAATAATGTTGCCTAATAAAGATATTGCTTGGTAAAAATGGGTAAATCTCTATGTAAAAATCACTTAGGGGCGCTACCCTTGTTGGGCAATCGCCAAGTGATTTACGGTTGATAACTCTAATCTTTTTTTATGAAAAGAGAACGAAAAAAGGTGAGTACGAGTTACCAGATTTGCTCGGAAAGAAAATATTTAACCCCTTTTTGCACGGATCCATGGTGATAGAAGATTAATCAATCAAAAAAAATGTAGAGTTTAAACATTCGGGGATTAGTCATTCAAAACGCAAAGTTTAAACACTCAAGTATTAAACATTCAAAATGCAGAGTTTAAACAATTAAAAACGCAAAGTATAATTGGATTTTAATCACTCAAAGCCATAGAGAACCCAAACAACTATGAGAATCAACGCAGCGAATCAACGCAACTCTAAGAATCAAACACAGAGAAACAAACGATGGTGGACTGGAGAGAATTTCTTGTTGGGAAGAGAATGATCCTACAGTTATTATCCATGAACATGAAAGAAGGGAATTTGAATCTAAGTCTTTAAACACCGTAGTAACGACCATCGATTCGGATCCTAGACCACTGCTCAGGCACAAACTAATAACTTAATGGATCAGTGAACAGAGGGTAAAAAACAATATGCATCCAGACATTCTCTGTGGAGAAGCAAATAATGAAATAAAAGTGTAATCAAGGAATAAAGAAAACCCAGGTAGGAGATACAAGAACACAGGGAAGGTTTGAGTCTCGATCTCATTCTGGCCATGCGCAAAGAGAGAGTAACTCATAAATTAAGTATACAATGGATAGCAAGGGTTCCTATTGAATAATCAAGCGACATGGAAGTTACAATTACCATAGGAATGCATTTGCAAGAAGGCTCATGGCAATGAATTCTTTAACTGAGTACAAAAAAATCAACATGTGTAAATTAAATTTCATTGTAGGTAACAACTTTAACAAGCGTATGTTAGCCAAATGAAAATAATCTGAAGTTGTTGTTCCACATGTGCTCTGTCTAGCTCTCGCTTGCCAACCGATATGACCTCACTGGTACCTCCTAGCCAACACTAGGGGTACTTTTCTTTCCCATGAGCCCCCTGAGCCGCAAAGGGGCCACCCACACAATACCAGAGAATGATAGCACCCATCTCACCTCGCAAGGTCGAGCTACCATTCGTTACCCAAGATGGGTATCCCAACTGCCACAAGAGAAAGTTCAATCAAGATAAAATTTCAGCAGTGTAACGTTACGCAAAAAGATGAGATCATAATCCTCATTCTCCATCCTTTTTATAGATTTTTTCAGTAATGAAATTCCCAAATTCTCATTAAATTCCATTTTCATTTAATTAATTTCGAAAAACCTCTCCTGTACACATGTCACCCGATCCCCTAGTTGCCCCAGAAAATCAATTTTATTAATTAATTAAATATTCCTATTTCCCTCACCCACCTAAAAGCATTCCTAAAAAGGCTCCTCGGTGTCCCAATATTCCCTTATAATTCTTAACTGACTTAAGCCTTACTTAATTACTAGTTAAGTTCATAAATAGAAAGTACCAAAGGCTAGATTCCTTACTAAGTTAGACATTAAACTTTTTTTTTAAGTCTCCCCTTTTCCTTAAGTTTCCCTATTTCCTTAAGTTTCCTTTTTCTTTTAAGTTTTCCCCTTTTTCCTATTTAACCGAAAATCAATTTAGCAAGTGTAGATAAAATAACCATTTACCCTATTTCCTTTTTAACTAAAATTAATTTAGTAAAAGTAGATAAAACAATCATTACCCCTTTTTAAAAATTTAATCCTTCATTATAATTTTTACTTTAATAATTAAAGTTAGAATTTCTTTACCCCCTTCTTGTTACATGTTTATTTATTTATTTGTTTTCTTGACCACAGGTTCTACTTAGACCTATGTTTTAAATTCGTTAGGTTGGGCAACATTTTCAGGGAATTTTTTTTTTTTAACTTTACTTATCATATCATTCATTTTAAGGTTGACTAGGTCCTAAGGAGACATAGTTTTCTAGGCACTAGGTTTATTCACTTGCGAGTTAAAATCATGACGTTCCCTTCAGGATGCACTACGTTCTCCAAGGGTGTCACTCGCCTCTTTATGTTTTCCTTTCACGACGTGCCCTTCAAGATGCACTGCATGCTCCAAGGGTGCCACTCGCCTGTTGACTGAATTTGGTAGATGTCAAACCCATGAAGTCAATACTCCATCAGGTAATCTTGTGGGAGACTAAGAGCCTATAAGGAATAAGGCCCTTTCCTTATTTCGCGCCCCTTATAATAATCGTCAACAACTATCATAGTCTTCCCTCATGACATCGTGGGTGTTCTCGAACTAGGTAATCGTTAACCTATAGTTCGAGCCACAGTGGGAGTGCTAGTAGGCCGTGGCAGGGCTGCTACCACACCTCTCCCTCAAGTCTCTGGTTCTCATCCGTGACCCCTCTAATCCACATGTGATTTTGGTCAACAAGATATCATTATCTTTCATCCATCAAAGAATCATGTCAGCAATAATAATCAATCATCATAACATCTAATCATATGTTCATATGTCACATCAACAACATTTAAAACCTAAGAATCCACTCCCTGACTTGATATGGAGTCCAAGGGGTTTCGTCGATGCCTTCGCATCCTCAATGTCCAACGTCCTGCAAACTTAGGAGGACTCATTCAATACCACCTGTCTATTTAAATACAAAAAATTAACATATCATCAAATCCATAATATCTCATAATCACAATCAAAACGACCAATAGTGTAATAAACCGGATCACTTGCAAGCAAGTGTCCTCAAAGAATAAGTTTGATCAGTGCGTGCAAGAGCGAGATGTTACATACACCCCCTCATGTTTTAAACTTTCGCAAATTTTCACATTATATAAGTGCCGAAATAAAGTGTGTCACAGTATGATAAGTCTATCTATAAAAAAAAAATGGAAACTGCTGACACATATCGTATGCATCCTCACAAGTCGTCGAGCATGGACTATGGTTGTCCCATTGGACCTTGTCCTGATCTATTGTTCAATACCGTAGTTTTCAAATGATATGGTCCAGGATACGTATCGTCTCTACCGTGAGCACACCCTCATCTGTTACCTACAAGGAACTCATGTCAACAACATGTGTAGGACTACTAACATAATGTCTCAAAATAGAGATGTGAAAGACATTGTGCATACGCCTCAAGGATCATGCAAGGATAGTCAATAGGCCACAGGCCCTCTCTTTTCCACAAACTCGCAGGATCCCACAAACCTAGGAGAGATTTTATCACCCTTTCCAAACTTGATCAAACTCTTATGTGGTTTCACCCGCAAGAAGAATCGATCACCAACTTCATAACTACGATCGACACAATGTGCATCAGCATAACTCTTCCATCGATCCTACGCTTCCTTGATCCTTTGCCTTATAGTTTTCATTTGATATTCCATTTATTGGATCACTTTCGATCCCACCAGGACCCTATCCTCAAGTTGATCCCAACTCACAGGTTTCTAACACGGTCTCCCATAAATAAACTCGAATGACCCCATCTTAATGGTGCTTTGATAATTGTTCTTATACGCAAATTCTACCAGTGTCAAGCATTCTTCCCAATGCTTATGTTGGTACATAACGTACATGTGCAACATGTCCTCCAATATTTGGTTTGTTTTTTCAGTCTGCCCGTCTATCTCCGGGTGATACGTGGTACTAAAGTTAAGTTGGGTTCCCAAGGCCTCTTGGAAACTACTCCAAAATCTTCCAGTAAACACTGATCCTTGATCATATATAATTCTCTTAGGCATGCCATGCAAACTCACAATATCAATGATGAAAAATCTAGCTATGCCAGGTGCCTAATACGTCATATGCACAGGAATAAAATGAGCACTCTTCGTCAGAGTCCTGACTACCACAAAAATTGAGTTGTGTCTCCTTGTCGTAAGTGGAAATCCAACAATGAAATCCATCAAAATGACCTCCCATTTAGATTATGGAATTGCGTGTGGCTATAGTAATCCTTCCAGATGTCTATGTTGAGCCTTCACCTGCTAACATTCTACACATTTGGCTACATAGTTGACTATGTATTCCTTCATTCATTTCCAGAAGAACAAGGGTTTAAGGTCTTCCCTCATCTTCGTGACTCCAGGATGAGCCATATACACTACTGTGTGAGCCTCGTTTAGGATCAAAATCCTCAACTCTTCATTGGGTGGTACGTAAATTCAATTTTTAAATCTCAAACATTCGTCATCATCCAACTTAAATCCTTCAAATCTTGGTACCATCACTGTGTTTTGTTCGATAAATCCTCGACCAATTTGTACCAATCATCGTCGCGTTGTAAATTTAGAATATTTTCACATAGATTCGTCTGAAGAGGCATCACCGAAAAGTTGCATGGCCTTTGACTCAATGCATCCACCACTCCGTTCACTGTCCCTTTGATGTAAGTAATCTCGAAATCGTACTCGCTAAGCAATTCTGACCAATGTTGTTGTCGCACGTTCAAGTCTCTTTGTGTAAATATGTATTGTAGTCCACAGTGGTCCATTTTTAGTTTGAAATTTTGTCGAATCAGGTAGTGTCTCCATACTCTCAAGGAATAAACAATGGCTAACAACTCCAAATCATGCGTCGCATAGTTCTTCTCATGCTGTATCAACTTTCTTGAAATGTAAGAGATCACTCAACTGTCTTGCATCAAGACTCCACCTAAGATTTCGTTGGATGCTTCAATGCATACCAAGAAGTTTGCGTCCATGTCAAGGACCTTTAGTATCATTTTTTTTTTCAATAACCCCTTGAGCATCTGAAATGATTCTGTGCATTTCTCGATCCAAAAAAACTTCTTGTTCTTCTTCTGCAATTCAGTAATCGGATTTTCTATCATTGAAAAACCCTCAATGAACCATCGATAGTATCATGCTAAACCGGTCAAGCTAAGCACTTCTGCAACATTCGTCGACGCAGGACATTCCATAATAGCCTCTACCTTTGATGGATCCACAACAATACTTTTGTCAAAGATGACATGCTCTAAGTAGTGAATCTTCGATTGATCAAACAAGCATTGAGACAATTTTGCCATACAATTTTTTCTCTCGTAGATATTGTAGTACCAAGCACAAGTACACGTCATGCCCCTCCAACATTTGATATTAAATCAAAATATCATCAATGAATACTTGGACGAACTTGTCCAAGTATTTTTGGAACACCGTGTTCATCAAACTCATAAATACCCTAGGGGTGTTTGTCAGTCCAAAAGGTAAAACAATAAACTTGTAATGGACAAACCTCATATTAAAGGAGGTATTAGGGATGTCATCCTCCTTGATCCCTAACTGGTAATACCCTAATCTCAAGTCAATTTTCAAAAACACCATCGTTGATTTTATCTGATCAAACAGATCATCAATCCTTGGAAACATATATTGATTCTTGATCGTTGGCTTGTTCAATTGACAGTAGTCAATGCAGAGTCTCCATGACCCATCCTTCTTCCATATGAAAATAATAGGCTCACCCCATGGTGACACACTTGGACATATAAGTCCTAGGTTCAAAAACTCCTTCAGTTGCATTCGCAACACCTGTAACTCTGGGGTCGACATATGATAACATGTTCTTGCTATCAATTCAGTCCCCAATTTTAGTTCTATGGTAAATTCAAACTCCCTCTCTGAAAAAATCCCAGGTAACTCCTCAGGGAAGACGTTTTCAAACTCTCTCACCACCGGAAGGTGTTCTAGACCTTCCACTACTCCCTTCTCATTTAACACAAGGATTGCATAAATCTTACGCCACTTCTATATGCTCTTCCGTACCTGCAAGGAGGAGATTAAACTGAGGGAAAATTCATGTTTCCAACCTGTAATCATGTGTCTCTATAGATCATCATCGACCAAGCTTAATTGTTTCATCTTACAGTTGAGTATTGCCTCATTCAATTCCAACCAGTCCATACCAATCATGAAGTCATAAGTTCTCAAGATCTTGACATACAGGTTGTCCCTAGTGACAAACTCTTCCAAGTTAAGGCTATAGCCCATAACCTTCCCACCAACCTTTGTTTTGGCTCCCGAAGCCATTTCTACAAGATAAAATCATCCTGTTGGACTGCCTTTACCTTAAATATTTTTAGCGTTGCACCAGAAATGAAACTCTCGGTACCATTGAGATCTATCAAAATACTAAGGGTCTGGTCAGCAACAATACCTGACCTCTCAGGCATAGTTGACTGGTGCTCTGCCTGGTGATTGTTTCACCCCTGCATGGATCCGATGGGCATTGCCCAAATCTCGCACGGTAGTGGGTCCAACTGGTCCATATGCTCTGGTCCTCTCCCAGAATCATTCCTCGAACAATTCCCATTACACATCTTCGACTGCCATGTTCAACTGTGGCAGGAGCGTCTTCCATCATAGAAGAGCGCTACCCTTCAATTGAATGACCGCCCTACAGACCTTCATGTTGGAGGTCATAATCGTGATGTGTGAAGAACATCACCTTTCTCTTCATCCATGCCTCGACAACTGAGTCATCTGTGACACTCATGGACTTGAGAACTTATCCCTCTCGAGTTCCCGATGAAATCTAATGGTATTGGTTTAGGTGCATTGTGGACCAATAGGGGTACAGGCATGCTAGCCTCATCTTATTATAGATGGTGGATCAAGGCCTCTGACATTCCCTAGAAGGACCTTGCCATACCATTATCATCCATTACAGTAATCAAATCCAACCCAAGGACTTATTCCTCCCCTTGGGGGTTAGACTTTGAGTACGTGGGAACATCTGGAGGCATCACACCTCCTTCCAATGCACCATGCTGTGAACCTATGTAGAGTCCTATAATCAAGATCACCGCATGGACACATTAAATTTTTTAATTAGTGTTGGGTTATTACTCAAGGGTTTACTGCAATGGAAATCATGGTGATCCAGAGTTGCAGGGTTTAACTCGCTCTGATACCATATGTAATGACCCCATCATTACGACTACATACGACGCAATGCAAGAGATATTTTTTTTTTGTTTTGAGCAGGAAGGAAATCAACGACAACAATTAATCAACACAACTTGATGACGAACACAACTTACACATTTAGGCAACGAACAACGACAACCCAACATACTAGCACCTCAAGAAATTGGACGAAACATGTGATAATCAATAGATAGATAAAAGTGGTTACCCGCCCGACACAACTAAGAAAACGCCTACAAGCTAAAGGACAACATCAACAAACCTGACCCAACAACTTCGATGACCAGTAACTAGAAACCTCTATGGCGCACAAACCAAACACATAAAGGTGTTACAAAACCAAGTACCAATAACGATTATAATGAACAAATGCCCACTTTCGAAAGAACAAGACTCCGACCAGGTTAGCATTCACATACATCCATCAGGGAATGCAATGATCCCCTCATCAGGAATAAGTCTATCACAAGGCGATAGGCATGACAGTAACCATGGCGCAACATAACATATTTATACCAATAACCCCCAAAAAATCCAATGCGCTAGGAGACCGAATTAACTGTAAAAAATACATGAAGACTAAACCCAAACACCCAAGTAACAAGTCGACAAGGCGCAAGGTGATATCACTCAATTTAAAATGTGCTACTAACCGAAGGATTTCTTGTTTCCTACAAGGAAAACTGGTGTGGTGAAACAACTATGACCAACCACCCTTTATAGTTAGACTTAAGGGACAAGGCGTATAGTAACCAATTAATGGTTAAACTATTAATCGATTAGCTAGTAAACTATTAAACCTCAATCATTAATCTATTACCATTGGGGAATTTAATTTGTTGTGGTAGAAGTTAAAATATGGATATGTAAGATTGATAATTAAACCATTTCTATAAAAACAATTAATCTATTGTTGCATGAGTCATACGACATATATGTAAAACCATTGACATATAAAAACAATTAATCTAGTTGTGGTAAAGATCGTGACCCTTATTGCAAGAATATATTTTTAAAACCATTATGTCCTACATTCAACTAAATTACTACTAAAGTGCTCGAATGTCGATAAATTTGATGAAGTATGTACAAATCAATTTAGTGGAAAGTTTTTCCTTAATCTCGATTTTCAAGTGCAATTTCATTTTAGAGAGAGTTCTGGCCAAAATAAAACATGATGAAACATGAGAGTATTCTTTTATAATTCAGATATCAAGCCTTGCTATATTTCTATCTAACAAACATATCACTATCTAACAAATCACCATCTAACAAATATGTCTCTGTCTAGCAAATCGCTATCTAACAATTATATATTGATATTACTGTATTTATTGTATTTGTTACTGTATTTATTGATAATTATTATTGTAGTTAATGATAATCGTTGACAACAACAATGATAGATCGCTACCTAAAAATATGTGGTTGTCTAAAGATATATTGCTTGTCAAATGAATATACCGTTGTCTGAAAAGGAAAATTGCAGAGAAAAATAAAGTCGATATTCAATTCCATTCAAATCAAATGCTAATCAATTGTAATCAATTTGCAGTGGTAAAGTAAATAATTATTCAATTCCATTAAAATCAAATGCTAATCAAATGTAATCAAATCGTATTGGTAAAGTAAATCGCTATCAACAATCCAGAATGTCGTCTATTAATATCGTTGTCTTTTAAAAGAATTAACAAATGTAAAAGGAAATTAACAAGGAATTAAAAGGTATATCGCTGCCATTTTAAAAGGATTAACAAATAAAAGAAATTTAGCAAGGAATTAAAATTTATATCGCTGCCATGATATCAATGTCATTTTAAAAGGATTAACAAATAAAAAGAACTTTAACAAGGAATTAAAAAATCTATCACTTCCATGATATCGCTGAGTTAAAATCGTAGTGGTAAAATAGCCCAGAATTATAATCGTTGTCAGATGATAAATCATTGTCCAACAATAATGTTGCCTAGTAAATATATTGTTGGGTAAAAATGGGTAAATATTTGGGTAAAAACGTCAAGAAAAATCACCCAGGGGCACTACCCTTGCTGGGAAATCGCCAATTGATTTACTATTGATAACTCTAAATTTTTTTGAGGAAAATAGAATGGAAAGAGGTGGGTTCAAGTTACCATATTCGCAAGGAAGGAAAATATTTAACCCCTTTTAGCATGAATCCAAGGTGATCAGAGATTAATCAATCAAAAAAAACGTAGAGTTTAAACATTTAGGGATTAGTCATTCAAAACGAAGAGTTTAAACACTAAAGGATTAAACATTCAAAATGCAGAGTTTAAACAATTAAAAATGCATAGTATAATCAGAGTTTAATCAATCAAAGATGCAGAGAACCCAAACAACTCTGAGAATCAACGCAACGAATCAACGTGACTCTGAGAATTAAATGCAAAGAAACAAACGATGGTGGTCCGGTGGACATGAGAGAATAAACACCCCGGAGAGAATTCCTTTTTGGGTAGAGAATGATCGTACAATTATTATCCATGCAGAAGAAAGAAGGTCATTTGAAGATAATCTTTTAAAAACCGTAGTGACGACCATCGATTCAGCTCCTGGTCGACTGCTCAGGCACAAGCTAATAACTTAAATGATCACAGAACAGAGGATAAAACACAATCTGCATCCAGATCTTCTCCGTGGATAAGAAAATAATGAAATAAAAGTGCAATCAAGGAATAAATAAAACACAGGCAAGAGATACAAGAACGCAGTCAAGGTTTGAGGCTGGGGATCTTTCTGGCCACATGAAAAGAGACAGTAACTCATAAATAAAGGATACAATGGATAACAAAGGTTCTTGTTTAATAATGAAGCTACAAGGGTGTTACAATTACCGTAGGAATGCATGTGATGGAAGGCTCATGGAAATGAATTCTTCAACCAAGTACAGAAAAATCAACATGTGTAAAATAAATTTCATTACAGGTAACAACTTTAACAAGCGTACCTTAGCCAAATGTGAATGCTCCAAATTCATTGTTTCGCTCGTGCTCCATCCACCTCCTGCTTTCCAATGGATGTGACCTCACTGGTACCTCCTAGAGAATGCCAGGGGTACTCTTCTTCCCCCTAATCCCCCAGATCCGTAAAGGGGCCACGCACACAATACTAGAGAATGATAGCACCCAGCTTGCCTCGCAAGGTCTAGCTACCACTCATTACCTGAGCTAGGTATCCCAACTCCCACAAGATAAAGTTCATTCAAGATAAAATTTGAGCAGTGTAACGTTATGCAAAATGATCAGATTATACTCATCATCTACCATCCTTTTTATAGAGTTTTCTAGTAATTATTTTCCCAAATTCTCACTAAATTCTTTTTTCATTTAATTAATTTCGAAAAACCTCTCCCATACACATGTCTCTCGATCCCCTGGTTTCACCAGAAAATAATTTTTGTTAATTAATTAAATATTCCAATTTCCCTCACCCACCTAAAAGCATTCCTAAAAACACTCATGGGTGTCCCAATATTCCCTTACAATTCTTAAATGACTTACGCCTTACTTAATTACTAGTTCAGTTCATAAATAGAAAGTCCCAAAGGCTATATTCCTTACTAAGTTAGACATTCAACTTTTTCTTTAAATCTCCCCTTTTTCTTACGTTTCCCTTTTTCCTTAAGTTTCTTTTTTCTTTAAGTTTCCCCTTTTTTCCTATTTAACTAAAAATCTATTTAGCAAGTGTAGATAAAATAACCATTTACCCTCTTTTCTTTTTAACTAAAAATTAATTTAGTAAAAGTAGATAAAACAAAGATTACCCGTTTTTTAAAATTTAATCCTTCATAATAATTTTTACTTTAATAATTAAATTTTGAAATTCTTTACCCCCTTTTTGTTACATGTTTATTTATTAATTTATTTTTTTTACCACAGGTTCTACTTAGACATAGGTTTTAAATTCACTAGGTTGGGCGGCATTTTTAAGGGAAAAATTTATTTTAAACTTTACTTATCATATAATTCATTTTAAGGCTGACTAGATCCTAAGGAGGCATAGTTTTCTAGGCACTAGGTTTATTCACTTACCAGTTAAAACAAAGACGTGCCCTTTAGGATGCACTACGTGCTCCAAGGGTGTCACTTGCCTCTTCACTGAATTTGGTAGATGTCAAACCCCTGGAGTCGATACTCCACCACATGATCTTGTGGGAGACTAAGGGCCTCTAAGGAATAAAACCCCTCCCTAATTGCGCACCCGTTAGAATAATCATGAGCGACTGTCAAAGTTTTCCCTCATGACATCGTGGTTCTTATCGAACTAAGTAATCATTAACATACAATTCGAGCCACGAAGGGAGTGCTATTAGGTTGTGACAGGGCTACCGCCACACCTCTCCCTCAAGTCTTTGGTGGTCGTGCATGACCCCTCTAGTCCACTTGTGAGTCTAGTCGGCAAGCTGTCGTCAGCCTGCATCCATAAACGAATCATGTCAGTAATAATATTCAATAATCATAACATCTAATCATATGTACATATGTCACATCAACAACATTTATACCCTAATAGTCCACTCCCTGACTCGATCTGGAGTCTGAGGGGTTTCATCGATGCCTCTGCATCCTCGATGTCCACAGTCCTTCACACTTAGGAGGACCCAGTCAATAGAACCTGTCTATGTAAATACAACAAAATAACATATCATCGAATCCATAATATCTCATAATCACAATCAAAACAACCAACAATGTAATAACCTGGATCACTTGCAAGCAAGTGTCATCAAATAATAAGTTTTCTCAGTCCACGCAAGAGCAGGATGTTAAACAAACATAGTTACGTTGCAATCTACTAAACATAGTAACATGGCAATGTGTAGAACATAGTAATGTTGAAATCTACTGGACATAATAACTTCGAATTGTGACAAACATCTATTGATGTTGCTATGTGATGAAAATGTACAGACATTGTAATATGAAGAACATAGCCTTCTTGTCACAATGTGATGAACAAAAATTACCATCAAAATGTGACGAGCATATCTATGTCGTCATAATGTGGAAAAAATATCCTCACATTGCAATGTGATACAAATCTCTTGTCGTCCCACTCTGATAGACATTTTGGAATGTTGCAATGTGATGCGGGAGCATCTCCCACATCAAGCGAGCCAACGCGAAAAAGGAAGACAACTGGACAAGCCAACACAAATTTTAAAATTACTTCGGAGTTGTTGCGCAAACATAAATGTCACAATTTATTGAAGTGCACTTGTATGTTGTAAATAGACCCTGAGAAGATTTCTCTCGTCCTTAGTAGCTAGAGGAATTTAAAGATAGTTAATGCAGGTACATAGAATTTTAATTCTAGATTAGACAGTTTGAAGAGTGCAAGAGGGAAACGGGATATAGACACCCTCATTGTGTATTGTAACATAATTCTGAGCATTGAGAAGAGAAGCAGAGAGCTGTGGAAGAACACCCATGTACAGAGCTTGAATTAATAGAAGAAATTGATTCAAATCGATGGTTTTGTGTTTGTTCTCTGTGTACATATGTTGAATTCTATGCTCATGAGTATTTACTTCCTGTTATGCATTTGTTTTACATGCTATGTATGAATGATTTCTTGCTGAGTGTTTGAAATCTGAGAAAGGAAGTAGGAGAAATGAGTTTCAATTGTTTCTCTATCTGAGTAAGGATTCCTGCAAGGAGTGCAGTTGAAGTCATCTGCAAGAAGTGCATTGACAGAAGGCTCAGACAGTTTAACCCTTGTTCTCGTTCACCCAGAAGTGAAATTGGGTTGTAGGAGTCGTCCAAGGAGTGCGCAGGCTAAGAAAAGTCTCAATTGTGAATCTGAGCGGAGCATTGAAGGACTGCTGCTGCAGGTGTGCGCAGATTCGAAGGGTTCTCAAATATTTGAAGGTATCTGAAGGTTGCCACAAGGAGTGCGTGCAAAACAAAATCTTCTCTAAGACTCAGAATCGAGAGAAAGCTCAGGAAGGATAGGGCCTTCAAATGTTGAATAAAATTGCAGGGGAGTTACGACTGGAAGTGTCTAGGAGGTGTCATGAGTTGTGCATAGGGGGAACGCTTGGTTCACGCACAGATTCACAAAGGAGAGAACGGACGGTCAGGATCTTGTGGAAAAGATTTGTGAAATCCCGCCAGCCGTCAGATCAGCCAGAGAAGCGGGGAGGCTATGGCTGCATTCAGAGTTCTAGTTCTAGGGATTATGGACCATCGGATCTACATATAGTTACCCGTCAACCTTCCGGTTTGGCATGAGTTGCATAGGGTTTAAGCCCTTGTGAGCAGAGGGAAACCCCTGAGAAGATGTCTAGGATTTGGTTATCGGGGGTTCATACAAGTGAAGTGGTTAGACTTTGCGTTTGGGCGAAGTCCGAAGTTCGATCTGAACCGTCCATCATTTGGGACGTGTGTCGGAAGACTTGAAAAAGTTGGGGTTCGACGCATCGGAGGTCTTGAGGACAGGGCACTCTTGCAATTTGGAATCGCGAAACATGATATCCTGACGATGGTAGAGCAGCGTGGGGCCACAAGGATCAGAGTGGGATACAGGTGGCACGATTCATCGGGGTTTCGTAGCGAGAAGTGTCGAAACATTGACATCAGGATTCCCGATCTCGCGAAGTCCGAAATCCAGATAGAAGTGATGGGAAGTTGAAGGGACAACTCGTGCGTGCGTCGGAGTTTTGGCGTATCGGGCATCGGGAGTCGGAGAACCAAGTTTCTTGACATCGTGAGTAGTTAAATCGCGATAGGAGAAATCCTGACAAGAGAATGTAAAGGTCAGCGTTGACTTATATAGGGTATTGGGGATTCGTGGAACCAACGCTCGACCATTGACCTCGTGACTCCGCGAAGTCCGATCTCCCGATAAGTAAAAAGGGAGATCACGTGAGAGAGTTACTTTGGGTGAAAATTTCCCGATAGGGAAATAGAAGATTTTTTCAGTTCTTCGGGCCAAGGAAGGAAGGAAGATCCTGTGAGTGGACGTGCGTGAAGGGTCCTCCTGTGTCAGTTTGGTATCAGAGATCAGATAGATTCTTTGTTTTCTTTAGTAGAGAAGGGAAAGAGAATTCACCATGCCACCGAGAAGAGATAGGAAATCACCTGATCCAGAGGATAGGGAGGTGTAGAGAAGAAGAGGCAGGCAGATGGCAGATCTAGCCATAGAGAGACAAATGCGTGATCTCCAAGATAGACTCGAAGACCTGGAGACAACGCAAAGACACACAGCCAGCGCAGGGGATCTGAGTGATTCTGAAAGTGAATTTGAGGTTGAACGTGAAGAAGAAGTTGCAGCCGAAGATGCAACAAATGAACGTTTAATCAAAGCTATTGTAAGGATGGGTGCAAAAGCAAAGATGGGCATTCCAGTTTATGAGGGAAACTTTGATGCAGAAGAGCTTCTAGACTGGATTAGAGCTCTTGACACATACTTCGACTATGAATATGTTGAAGAAGAGAAGAAGGTCATGCATGCTATCATGAAGTTAAAGGGACACGCAACATTGTGGTGGGATGAGCTACAAGCTAACAGACGATGCAAGGGCAAGAAAAAGATCAAAAGTTGGGACAGAATGATCGTGAAGATGAAAGCGAAATTCATCCCCAGGGACTATCAAATTAATTTGTTCAAGAGAATGCAGAACCTGAGACAGAAGCTGATGACAGTGAAAGAATACACTGAGGAATTCTACAGACTGAACATCAGAGCAGGTCATCGGGAGAGTGATGATGAGAAAGTTTCCAGATACATGAATGGTCTGAGATACGACATTTAGGATGAGATGAGCATGGTAACCATCCGAACTATGGAGGATTCTTATTAGATGGCTCTGAAAGATGAAGAGAAGTTGAGCCGAAAGAAAGGTCAAAGGGGCCGAGGCAGAAGTCATCCCAGAGGAAAATCAGTTGCCCAAGAAAAATATCAGAAGCCCAAGGAAGACTGGAAGAAACCTCAGACTCGAGTAGAGAGAGGTGGAAGTTCACAACGAGGGAAATATGCTGATAAAAAAGAACAACATACTGAGTAGAGAGGAGGATATGCTGACAACAATAGGTTTCCTCGTACCAGAGGTAGAGGAAGAGGAAGAGGTGGAGTAATCACATGCTTCACGTGTGGAAAAAATGGGCACAAGTCATTCGAGTGTCCAGAGAAAAAGAAAAATGGAGGAGAAGCTCACATCACCAAATCACATAGGTGATATGTTGAGGCAGAAGACGCTGAAGGCGGAAGGTCGTTGATGATGCAGAAAGTTCTCTTAACACTAGAGAAGGAGGTGGAGAGTTCAGTCCAAAGGACCAGACTTTTAGGGACTGCTTGCAAGACCAAGGACAGGGTGTGCAAGGTCATTATAGACAGTGGTATCACATATAATCTCGTTTCGACCAAGATGGTAGAGAAGCTGGAGCTGGATACGACTGATCATCCAAGTCCATATAAAGTTCCGTGGCTATAGAAGGGACACCAGGTAAATGTCACTAAACAATGTTTAGTTGAATTCAAGATAGGAGGATATAATGATAAAATCTTGTGTGATGTTATTCCCATGGATGTTTGTCATCTATTACTGGGTAGACCATGGCAATATGACAAAAATGTTATTCATGATGGGCGAATGAACGCATACACCCTAGAGAAGAATGGGAGCACACACATGTTGCTTCCGATTAAGGACAAGGAGGTGAAGCCGGAAGTAAGCAACACAGTACTTCTCATGAGTGGGAAGGAATTTCTTACAGAGGTGAAGAAGAAAGAGGATCCACAATTCTTTGTGGTCAGGAAACCGAGGATTTTTCTGACTAACACAAGAGTGGATGATTTACCAAAAGAAGTTCAAGAACTACTGGAAGAGTTCGTTGACATCATAGTGGATGAATTACCTCGTTCATTGCCACTGATGAGAAGTGTGAGTAATCATATCGATCTCATACTAGGAGCCAACTTACCAAATAAATCCGCGTATAGATTGACGCCGCAAGAGAATGAAGAGGTCAAAAGACAAGTCCAGGAGTTGTTGGACAAAGGTTTGGTCAAGGAAAGCTTGAGTCCATGTGTTTTTCTAATAGTACTCAGTTCGAAGAAAGACGGAAGCTGGAGGATGTGCACTAATTCAAGGGTGATAAATAAGATAACGATCAGGTACAGATTTCCATTGTCGAGAATGGATGATTTGATGGATTTCTTAAGTGGATAAAAATTCTTTTCAAAGATCGATTTGAAAAGAAGATACCATCAGATTCGCATGAGAGAAGGTGATGAGTGGAAGACAACATTCAAAACAAACGAAGGGATGTATGAATGGATTGTTATGTTGTTTGGCTTAACAAATGCACCAAGTACCTTCATGAGGTTGATGAACGAAGTCCTGAAGGAGTTCATCGGGAAATTTTTCATCATGTATTTGGATGACATATTGGTTTTCAGTAAAACTGTAGCGGAGCATCTGAATCATTTGGCTATAGTGATGCAGAAGTTACAACAGGAGAATCTATTGATAAACATGAAGAAGTCCTCATTCATGTAGACAGAGCTCATTTACTTGGGATTTGTTATTTCGTCAAATGAGTTGAGGATGGACCCAGATAAGGCAAAGGTAATAAAAAATTGGCCATCACCGAGGAATGTCTTTGAGGTAAGAATTTTTCACGCGTTGGCTAGTTTCTACCGAAAGTTCATTAGGAATTTCAGTGGAATAAGCGCAACGATGATGGATACAGTGAAGAAAAGACAGAATTTTTTTCACTGGACTGAAGAGGCTGAAAAGAGTTTCAATTTGTTGAAGAGGAAGATCACGGAACAACCTGTTTTGGTTTTGCCAGATTTCCAAATGACATTTCAGGTAAAATGCGATGCAAGAGGATTTGCGATAGGAACAGTCTTGAGTCAAGATGACAGGCCAATTACAGTTTCAACGAGAAGCTGAATGAAGTGAAAGTGAAGTACTCCACATATGACAAGGAATTTTATGCCATCATTCAGGCATTGAAAAAGTGGAGGCACTATTTGATTCCGAAATAATTTGTTTTGTATAGTGATAACCATGCATTACAATTTGTGACTCAACAGGAGAAGTTGAATCAGAGGCATGTTAAGTGGGTTGAATACATGCATAATTTTACATTTGTGATTAAACATATTTCTGGTACTGCTAACAAAGTTGTTGATGCTTTGAGCAGGAAGTGTTTGTTGTTGCAGGAATTCAAAGTCAAAACATTAGGTTTTGATGACCTCAGAGGCATGTACGTAGATGATCTAGACTTCAAGGAAGCGTATGAAGCAACTGAGAATCCAGTTCTCAGAGATAGAAGCCAGTGGGCCGAATACATGATCCAGGAAGGATTGTTGTTTAAAGGCAATCAATTGTGTATTCAAAATTGTTCCATGAGGGGGAATTTGCTGAAGGACAAACACAATGGAGGATTGGTCAGACACTTCGGTCATGACAAGACATTCACAAATTTGAGCGAGTCATATTTTTGCCCAGGGATGCGATCAGAGGTAAAGAGATTTGTGGACAGATGCAGGATTTGCCAGCATTCGAAGGGGAGGAAGCAAAATGCAGGTTTTTATCAACCATTTCCCATACCTGAAAATTCATGGGATGCGATTAGCATGGATTTTGTATTGGGGTTGCCAAGGACACAAAGAGGTTGTGATTCAATCTTTGTGGTGGTGGATAGATTTTCCAAGATGGCACATTTTATCCCATGTTAGAAAACCAGTGACGCGACTCACATCGCGAACCTGTTTTTCAAAGAAGTCATTCGACTTCACGGCTTACCAAGGAGAATAGTTTCAGATAGAGATACAAAGTTCATAGGGAATTTCTGGAGAACCTTATGGAAGAAGCTGAGAACTAACTTGTTATTTAGTTCGGCTTATCATCCCCAGACGAATGGAAAGACGAAAGTGGTAAACAGAAGTCTAGGTGATTTGCTGAGAAGCTTGGTGACAGAGCACCACAACAGTTCAGACAATATATTGTTGCAGGCAGAGTTTGCATATAACGACTCAATGAATAGGATTACAGGGCAAAGTCCATTTCAGATTGTTTATGGCATGTAGCTGAGGGGAATTTCTGAATTGAGGGATTCAGAACAGACTGTGACTAGGAGCGCTAGTGCAGAAGAATTCGTTGAGGCGATGAAATAACTTCACAACCAGGTGAAGGAATGACTTCTGAAATCAAGCCAAGAATATAAACGCAGAGCCGATCAGCACAGAAGACAACTTCAATTTGAGGTTGGTGACTTAATTATAGCACATTTGAGAAGGGAAAGGTTCCCGAGAGGAACGTATAATAAGTTGAAAATGAAGAAAATCGGACCATGCAAGGTCTTGAAGAAAATTGGAGAAAATGCTTATGAGATTGAACTACCCGATGGGATCGGAATTTCTCCGATATTCAATATCTCATATTTATACCCATACAGAGATGGGGAAACAGAGACTGGAAGTGATGAACAACCAGTGATCCAGTGGACAAAGTAGATGCCAGTTGAAAATAAGCCACAGATGGAGCATATATTGGATAAACGAGTGGGTAAGAAGACCAGAAGGAAATAATATTTTGAATATTTGGTCAAGTGGAAGGGCCATCTAGTTGAAGACGCCAGTTGGGAGACTAAAGCAAAAATACAGAAGCATGGACAGACCGTGCAAGAGCTCATGGACAGGAGCCCATGAAAGTTTTCAAGCGAGGGAGCATGATGCAGGAGCATCTCCCACATCAAGCGAGCCAGAGCGGAAGTGGAATACAGCTGGACAAGCCAGCACAATTTTTAAAATTACTTCGGAGTTGTTGCCCAAACATAAATGTAACAATTTATTGAAGCGCACTTGTATGTTGTAAATGGACCCTCAGCGGATTTCTCTTGTCCTTAGTAGGTAGAGGCATTTAAAGATAGTTAATGCAGGTAGATAGAATTTTAATTCTAGATTAGACAGTTTGAAGAGAGAAAGAGGGAAACGGGATATATACACCCTCATTGTGTATTGTAACATAATTTTGAGCATTGAGAAGAGAAGCAGAGAGTTGTGGAAGAACACCCATGTACAAAGCTTGAATTAATAGAAGAAATTGATTCAAATCCATGGTTTTGTGTTTGTTCTCTGTGTATGTATGTTGAATGCTATGCTCATGAGTATTTAATTCCTATTATGCATTTTTTTACATGCTATGTATGAATGATTTCTTGCTGACTGTTTGAAATCTGAGAAAGGAAGTAGGATAAATGAGTTTCAATTGTTTCTCTATCTGAGAAAGGATTCCTGCAAGGAGTGCAGTTGAAGTTGTTCGCAAAGAGTGCGTTGACAGAAGGCTCAGATTGTTTAACCCTTGTTCTTGTTCACCCAGAAGTGAAATTGGGTTGTAGGAGTCGTGCAAGGAGTGCGTAGGCTAAGAAAAGTCTCATTTGTGAATCTGAGTGGAGCATTGAAGGATTGTTGTTGCAGGTGTGCACAGAGTCGAAGGGTTCTTAGATATTTGAAGGTATCTGAAGGTTGCCACAAGGAGTGCGTGCAAAACAAAATCTTCTCTAAGACTCAGAGTCGAGAGAAAGCTTAGGAAGGATAGGGCCTTCAAGTAATTGAACAACAGTGCAGGGGAGTTACGACTGGAAGTGCCTAGAAGGCGTCATGAGTTGTGCGCAGGGGGAATGCTTGGTTCACGCATAGATTCACAAAGGAGAGAACGGACAGTCAGGATCTCGTGGAAAAGATTTGCGGAATCCAACCAGCCGTCAGATCAGCTAGAGAAGCAGGGAGGCTATGGTTGCATTCAAAGTTCTAATTCTAGGGATTGTGGACCGTCAGATCTACATATAGTTACCCGTCAACCATCCAGTTTGGCAGGAGTTGCATAGGCGCCCTTGTGAGCAGAGGGAAACCCCTGAGAAGATGTCGAGGATTTGGTTATCGGGGGTTCATACAAGTGAAGTGGTTACACTTTGCGTTTGGGTGAAGTCCGAAGTTTGATATAAACCATCCATCATTTGGGACACCTGTCGGAAGACCTGACGAAGTCGGGGTTCGACGCATTGTAGGTCTTGAGGAGAGGGCACTCTTGCAACTTGGAATCGTGAAACGCGATATCCCGACGGCGGTAGAGCAGCGTGGGGCCACAAGGATCAGAGTAGGAGACAGGTGGCATGAGTCATCGGGGTTTTGCAGCGAGAAGTGTCAAAACATTGACATCAGGATTCATGATCCCGCGAAGTCTGAAATCCTGATAGAAGTGACGGGAAGTTGAAGGGACAACTCGCGTGTGCCTCGGAGTTTCGACGTATCGGGCATTGGGAGTCGGAGAACCAAGTTTCTTGACATTGCGAGTAGCGAAATCGCGATAGGAGAAATCCCAACAAGAGAATGTAAAGGTGAGCATTGACTTATATCAGGTATTGGGGATTCGTGGAACCAACACTCGACCATTAACCTCGCGACTCCACGAAGTTTGATCTCCCGATAAGTAAAAAGGGATATCCTGTGAGAGAGTTACTGTGGGTGAAAATTTCCCGATAGGGAAATAGAAGAGCCTTTCAGTTCTTCGGGCGGAGGAAGGAAGGAAGATCCTGTGAGCGTACGTGCCTGAAGGGCGCGCCTACGTCACAATGGGATGAACAAAACCCATTGTGACAATGTGATGTACACAACCCAATGTGGCTATGTGAAAAACATAAACCAACCTTGTAACGAGAAAAACATTTCCACGCATTGAAATTTGTTGAACATAACACACTATCTAACTATGAAAAACCAATTTTGACGCTACAATGTGACAAAAACAAACCCTTCGATGTATCTTGATGACCATAACCCTACGATGTCATGTGATGAACAAAAGTTGATGTCACAATGTTATGAACATAATCTTGAGAGCATTGCAATCCAATACTAACATAGTAAACTATGGTTAAACATAATCATTGTGTCCCACCATAATGGTATCCACTTGATCAACAAAGGTCAACCATGGGCATGGTCAACCATAAGAAACAATGGTCATCGTCAACCATAGTAAACCATGGTCATTGTGAATTAATGTATTAACACTTTAAGAAGGTATTATTAATGTATTATTACTACTGTAATAATTTATTTATTAAAGTATTAATACTTTAATAATTTATTTATTAAAATATTAATACTTTAATAATTTATTTATTAATAATTTATTTATTAATAATTTATTTATTAATAATTTATTATTTTAATAATATATTATTAATGTATGAATAATTTAACATGTTACATTGTACATTAATGCATTAACTATTTAATTTTTACATTACATCAATGTAATGATGTATTATTAATATATTAATAGTTTAATAATGTATTACTAACGTAGTCAAGGTCAATGCATTACTATTTTATTAATGTATTACTTTATCACTATGTTAATACTTTATTAATGATTTAATGTATTAACACTTTCATATTGTATTTATTAATGCATGTATTTAATGTATGAAATATATTGTTTTATTATTATTACTATAATTGTATTACTTTATTAGTGTATTAATATTTTAACAATGTCTTAATTAATATTGTATAAATGTATTAATTAATTAATACATTATATTTTTAATGTATAAATTAATTAATACGTTACATTATACATTACTGTAAATTAATATTTTAATCTATACATTACACTAATATAATAATGTATTAATACTTTAGTTAGATANTTTAATAATGTATTACTAACGTAGTCAAGGTCAATGCATTACTATTTTATTAATGTATTACTTTATCACTATGTTAATACTTTATTAATGATTTAATGTATTAACACTTTCATATTGTATTTATTAATGCATGTATTTAATGTATGAAATATATTGTTTTATTATTATTACTATAATTGTATTACTTTATTAGTGTATTAATATTTTAACAATGTCTTAATTAATATTGTATAAATGTATTAATTAATTAATACATTATATTTTTAATGTATAAATTAATTAATACGTTACATTATACATTACTGTAAATTAATATTTTAATCTATACATTACACTAATATAATAATGTATTAATACTTTAGTTAGATACTTTTTAAAAAACTTCTCCAAAACTTCTTTTTTGTAATGTGTTGAACACAAACCAACCTTGTCATGCAATGAACATGCCCCAAAGTTGCAATCTGATGAAAAAAACTAGATGTTACAACGTGACGATCATAGTAATGTTACAATGTGTTGAACATAGTAACATCACAAAGTGACAATTATAGTAATGTCACATTTTGACAAAGATAGTAATGTTGTAATTTGTTGAAAATAAAAATGTGAGATTCTTACAAACATAGTAATTCTGCAATGTGTTGAACATAGTAACGTCGTCATCTGACAAATATAAACTAATGTTGCAATGTGACAAACATAACCATGTCGTTACAATGTGGATAGAAACGTCGCACGGTGATGAACATAAACATACATTGCACATAACTCTGTCATCGTAATGTGATGATTGTTTCCTCATGTTGCAATGTGATGCAGATATCTCGATGTCACAATGTGACAAACATTTCCAAATGTCGCAATGTGTCAAACATAGTTACATTGCAATATAATGAACATAGTAACATGGGAATGTGTTGAACATAGTATTGTTGCAATCTGCCAAACATATTAAGATTGCCATGTGATGAACATCTATGGATGTCACAATGTGATGAAAATATATGGACATCACAATGTAACGAACATAGCCATGTCATAACGATGTGATGAACATAATCGATTATTGCAACGTCACAAACATAACCATGTCTTCTCAATGTAATGAGCATATTGTCGCATTACAATGTGATACACATATCGTGACATCCCATTATGACATGCATTTGAAAAATTCACAATGGGATTAGCATAACCCATTCTCGCAATGTGATGCACATAACCCAATGTGGCTATATGAAAAACATAGAGCAACAATGCATTGAGACAAACATTTTCCAACGTCACAATGTGACAAACATAACCCACTCCTGAACTATGAAAAACCAATTCCCATGCCATAAAATGACAAACAATAATCGTTAGTTGTAATGTTATGACCATAACCTTACGATGCCATGTGATTAACAAAATTCGTTGTCACAATGTGACGAACAATACCTTATGTGCATTGTAATCGAGTACTTCCATAATAAACTATGATTAAACATAATCAACGTGGTTCTCCATAATCATATCGACATGATCGATGAAGGTCAGCCATGGGCATGGTTAACCATAGTAAACCCTCATCAACCATAGTCAACCATGGTGAAGAACAACAACAATCAACCATAGTCAACCATGGTGAAGAACAACAACAATCAACCATAGTCTACCTTTCCTTCCAAAAATCAACCAAGGTCTACCAAAGTTAACCATGGTCATGGTCAACCATAAGAAACCATGGGCATGCTCAACCATGCTCATTATCAATTAATGTATTAATGTATTAATACTTTAATAATGCATTATTATTGTATTATTACTACTTTAGTAATGTATTTATTAAGGTATTAATACTTTAATAATGCATTACTTGATTACTGTATTAATACTTTAACATTCTATTAATTAATATTATACAAATGTAATAATTAATTAATACATTACATTATTAATGTATTAATTAATTAATAGATTACATTATACATTACTCTAAATTGATATTTTTATTTATACTTTACATTAATTTAACAATATATTAGTATGTTATTAATGTATTTAATATATTATTAATGTATTGTTTTATTAGTGTATTAACTCATAATGTATTAATTTATAAATTAATTAATACATTACATTATTAATGTATAAAAAACAAATAAGTTGCTTTGAACACTAATGTGAATTAATGCTTTAAATTATACATTACATTCATACATTAATATGAATTAGTACTTTAATTTATAGATTACATTGGTACATTAAAATATTATTACATTATTGACATATCATTAACTTTGCATTACATTATTAATGCATCAATCAATTAATAATTTATATTATACACTAATATAAACTAATACTTTAATTTATATTTTATTATTATATATTGCATTAATGTAATAATTAATTCATACATTATTTATCTATTAATACATTAACGTTCTTCCCTCCTTCAAAACATGTAAAGTGTAAACTAGCTATAATTACTTTATAAAAGTGATTGATATATGTTGATGGGTGTCATTTTCCACTTTTTCAAATTAATGAGGTTCTATGGACTTATATCAACCACTTTTAAAAAGTGGTTATTGCTAGTTCTCATTACATTCATGATTTTGATGCATAGAACTAAGATAAAAAAACATAATACAAAATTGGGTGTACATGGTAAACTCAAAATGCAAAGAAAAAGTAAGTGCACAAAGACTAAGTATGCAAAATATCTTCTAAACTATATAATAAATGCCAAAAGGTGCCCAACAATTATGATTGTTTCGTCTCTGAAAAAATGTATCTTATTCTTGCAAAATAAAAGCCACTAAAGGAAGCTCCCTCTTCACCAAAGCAATGAACTCATTGAAGCTCTAGATAAGATTGTCATAGGAAGTCAACATTGTCTCGAGCTCTTGCTGAAACTGGGTAACTAAATCCATAGTGTCTTTTCCTTTTATTTTATGGATTTAACTACTAATATATTTGAATGGTCGTAGAAGCGTTGGATTGGACATCTATTAAACCTTTACATTTATTTTCTACATGTTTTTGAAATTGCACCAATCGGCAAGTGAGTTTCCATTGCTTCAAGTGCACTATGTAAATCTATTTATTCAAGGCAGTTACTTGAGCCATGATCTCCTTACAAACAGTTATTATTAGCTCTTGAATGAATTGTTGTTTCTTTACAATCTATGCTTTTACTGTTTGATTTCAACATCCTTGGTGTGCATCTCAAGAACATTTTTCAAATGATTAAGAGTTGAAAAATAGAGTTGACCCGGCTCAAAAGCACTGTATCCTTCAGATCCTCAAACAATCGATCTGCAATTTTAATTTGCGACTAATTCATCTTGACTTTAGTTTTTCTTTCGATTACAAATTATAACCCTAGAGTGGTTGGAATATTGCATGGAGAGACTAATCAAGATTCTCTTGTGCCCAAGTTGGTGGAGCTTCTTTGATAGGTACAATTAGAATAGTTAGGTACAATTCAACATCCATAGCATCTAGTGAGTCATGCTCAGCTACCATTATTTCATGTCTTCTTGTGAGTTATTAGTATGAAGTTCCAAGTACTTGATGTGGATCGTCCAATTCATACACCATCTCACATACATAAAAATGATAAGTTTGTTGATTGGATGGATGAAATATCAACCTTTGTGTGTATGATCTGTGCTGAGATTTCACTCAGCATAGAAGCATCATGAGTCACAAGGGCCAAAGGATGGATTTGCAACAACCTCTGTTTAACGCCTACAATGGATTGGAGATAAAATAGTTTGTTGAGTCCTTGGGGTAGTACCACTTCATTCCTAAGGAGGTGAACTTGGTTACCCTATATAGTTTCTCTAGGTTGAAAAATGGTTCATCAACTATCTAACTTTTAAAAATAATATTTTTGAATCATGAGATTCTCTCTCTGTATGGACTATGGACTATCTCTCTTTGTATTCTCTTTGTATTAAATTTCATTGGACCTATGTGGTGGTTTCTTTTTCCAAGTGGATCCTCCTATGAAGCGACAATGCCTATCTTGTTTCTCTTTTTCTTGGTTGGGAATTTCTCTCACACTAATTCTTCATCCTCTTATCATTCTCTTTCCTCTTTTCCATTTTGTTAATTGAAATTAGTAATACGTGGTGATTCCCTAGCAATCTTCTTTGATGTAGGTTCTATTGCAGTTCCTTTATCTTGTGTATGCTTAGTTCTAGCTTCTTTGACATATGCAATATTTACCTCTGAATCATGCAACACTAAAAACATATTAGGCCAGTCTTCTTTGAGGTAGGTTTTATTTCAGTTCATTTATCGTGTTTATGCTTAGTTCTAACTTCTTTGACATATGCAATTTCTATCTATGAATCATGTGCACAACTGCAGTTTGAATATAATTTTTAGAAATGCAAAATGATAAAACATATGCTAGTGCTTAAGGTACAAAATACATGTTATGTATGTATATCAATTTCAATTAAATAAAATTATCATACTTATTAACAATATTCCATGGAATTTAAAAAGTTTCAACAATCTTATGTATCAATTTCAATTAAATAAATCATCATACTTATCAACAATATTCCATGGAATTTGAAAAGGTTCAATAATATTATGTATCATTCATGTGTATCAACATTGAAAACCTAGTTTAGTCTATTTCTATATCATCTTTTCCTATTGTATAATAAAATATATGGAACTTAGTTTTTTTTAACTTTTTATCAAAGGGTCTTTCATAAAGTTATTTTCATAGAATCATGGCTATGAGAAACAATAACAAATTGTAACAAAAGTAGTTGTTATATTGTTGTTCTTATAGACAATTTGCTATAAACTAATTCTTAAGATAGATCACCAAAGACATATTAATACTATGTGTGCAACTATACATGTATGAATCACAAGGAGCATTCATTTGGTTAGTAAATGCATAGCAAACATTACCTCAATATCTTGAAATGTTGAAATCATTCTCGCATGTACAATTTTGTTCTAATAGATGACCTATGAAATGACATTATAAGGTATCATTACCTCTACTACAACCTATGTTTGTCATGTAAAACTTGAAACCCAATCCAAAATGTAGGTCAATAGGGTATAGGGTATGGTTGATCTAGCCACAAGTAGCTTGCATAGAAATATCTGAACAAAAATTTGACGGAAAAAGAAATGGATAGGATCTTTCTAAAAAGTGAGGAACATCTAATAAATACATAATACCAAATTTATATAATATTTGTGAGCATTCCTTAAACTCAACTATCTTAGTTCCATCTATCATTGTCTTTACATCCATGTAAAAATCAAACTAAAACTAGGGAAATTGCACATCATATTGTAAATTGAAATTTAAAAATCCAACACTACCAACTTTTTTAGGTAGGGGTTTGAAAATATTTAGCTTCTCGTAGACCTCCATGATGGGAATGTTTTCTTCTTTATGTGAATTCTTCTTTGGATGGGAACTCTTCTTTTGATGGGATCTAGATTGAGATGAAGTTGTCATTAAACTCATGCTTGCATATTGTAACCTTTCAATTATTTAGTTCTCTTATGCAAATTCTAAAATCATTTATGAGATTCCCAACTCCTTCCTCACTTATAAAAAAACACAACAATCCACTTATTAATAATTGGACCCATGGAATTTCATGTTGGTGTGTGTTATTATTTAATTTTCAATGTAGATAATTCAAATTTGGATTTTTATTCACTTGCATTGCAGTATTTTCACCACCACCCAACAATCCACTTATTAATAATTGGACCCATGGACTTTCATTTTGGTGTGTGTCATTATTTAATTTTCAATGTAGGTAATTCAAATTTGGATTTTTATTCACTTGCATTGCAGTATTTTCACCACCATTTCCTTGGATTTTTTCAAATGGCATACTTTTAAATTTGATGTTATGTCATCACCAAGGGGATCGATTAGACCTACAAATTATATGTCCCAATTAGTCCTCCATGGAAGGGGATTTATTAGACCTACAAATTACATATCACACTTATTTAATGGCTCTATCACCACAACAAGAAATAAAGGTAGCTCATTATGCTTTGGAATTTTTCCCACTCACTAACACCTGTCACATCTTCTACAATATTACTTAGAATCATGATGTAATGAGGGCCACCATATTCCTATGTGTAGCACATTCTTGAATATTTTCGAACATTATACCACTTCATGTACTTCATATAAAGTGCATCCCATTCATGTTCAAATACACATCAATGCATGATCTCATCAATGCCAAGCTTATACTCATGTCCTATAATGAGTTGGTAATATACCACATGAGTTACTAGTCGTTATTGCTACAGATAGGAATAATCTGCACGTTCTTTCTTGTCATTAATAACTCTTTAATATCCTTAAAGTAAATCATCATCAACACTTTAAAGTAAATCATCATCAACACTGTGTCCACTTTCTCCTAATCCCAATATTGAGAATTTATTAGATCCCACTTTCTCCTAATTCCAACCTTGAGAAATCATTAGATCCCACTTTATGTTTTGTTGGCTTAATCACCACTTTAAAATATTTTTTTTGAAATAGAAAAGAATATCTATATATTTTTCCCTCCAGCACTATCTTGTTGACTAAGTGTTTTAGTGAATAACGATAAATGAAGAGTTTAAATGCCTTACCTAGAATATAAGGTCTAAACTTTTGTATAGCATACACTATTAAGACCTATTTTTGTCTTTATATAGTTGTATAGTTTATTTATGCATTGAATAGTTTCATACTAGAAAATGGAATGGGATGATTAATATTGCCTTTTCAAAGTGGCACAAATTGTAGTATTCTATCACAATAATACTACAAAGAGCACCTTGACGAATGATATCAATATTCACTTGAATCTTCGAGGGGGGAACTTCTAGAAGACTAGATCTATATTACAATAATATCCAAGACAAAACTTCTCATACCCTCTATTCCTATTTATACTAAATATGTCTATCCTGAAGAACAATCTAGAGGAAGATCCTTCTAGAAGCGAAATTTTCTATCAGGTCTTATTACATTTGACTTATTCTTCCTTATTTCTAGGACTTATTAATATTAGCCTTTATTACATGGAAATATTTTACTCTACCTAAGTGAGGGGTTAGGGAGGTTAGGTCCCTAACATGTCCTCCTCGTTAAAAACAACCTTTTCCTCAAGGATTGAGATGAGGAAATTGTTGCACAATGGTAGTTGGTTCCCAAGTGGAATATGTTGGAGTTGTATCTTTCCATTGGACTAACAATTCCTTGATGGTGTGTTGACGCAAACGATGCTCACGCTGGTCAAAAACTGCTTGTGGCTGCAACCATATGGGGCCTTCTTCATCCAACTCGAGAAGTTTGGTTTGATTAGTTCCAATCACCTTATTTAAGCAGGAGATATGAAAAACAGGATGGATCTTAGAATGACTAGGAAAATCTAACTGATAGGCACGAGTCCCACACGCTTCAGAATGGTATAAGGACCATAAAATTTGGGTGTCAATTTGTGACAATGGTCAGCCTCGAGGGAAGATTTCTTATAAGGTTGTAGTCGAAGAAACACCTGGAATTATTCTCCAAATTGATTTTTATATCAGCCTTGATCTTGTTTTTACTTCATGTGATTATCGGCCATGACTAAATCCTCTTTGAGGGTACGAAGAATATCCTCTCGAACTGTAAGAGTGTGTTCAACCACTTGGACCTTCGAGACACATATATGAGATAAGTGAAGGTGGATTTTTTCCATATATTGATTCAAGACAATTCATGCAAATAGTTATATGGTAAGAAGTATTGTACCACGATTCATCTAGTGGTAACCATTGAGCCCACTGATTTTTCCTTTTCGATGCAAAAAACCTCAAATATGTTTCCAAAAACTTGTTGACAACTTTATTTTGACATTGTGGGGATGATAATTTGTGTTGAGATGCAATTGGGTGCCCTATATCTTGAATAGTTCTTTCCAAAAATTAATGGTGAAAGTGGGGTCTCGATCAAAAATAATAGAATGAGGAATGCCATGAAGCTTGAAGACCTGATCCATGAAAGATTGAGCCACAGTGGAGGCTGGAAATGGGTGTTGAAGAGAAGAGAAATGAGAATACCCAGGAAGACAATAAAATACCACCATGATGACTGATTTATTACTTGATTTAGGTAATCCCATAATAAAATCCATAGAGATATCCCTCCAAATAGAAGGTGAAATTGGAAGTGGGTGTAGTGTGCCAAGATCTTTGATTTTTTCTCACTTGTTGTGTTGAAAAACTTCACATTCTTCCACAAAATTGTGAACATATTGTTTCATACCATCCCCAAAGAAAAATATGTTTGACCTGGTCATAGGTTTTAGTAAACCCTTAGTGCCCAACTGTGGATGTAGAATGAAGCTCAGAAAGTACCATGGATTTAAGTTGTGACTGTTTACTTAAATACAACCGAACTTTGTAGTGAAGCTCATCATTGTGCCAATATTACCTTAGGGAAATTGGATAATTGGCCTACAATTATTGGATTATTTGCGAATTTTTGGGATCGTGTAGCTATTCCTCGAGAATAGGTTGGAGCCAATCTAGGAAAATGAAGTAGAGGAAAAAAACAACCCTTTATCTTCATATTTTCTTGAAAGTGCATCAACAACCACATTGTCTTTTACTTTATTGTAAATGATATCCTAATCATATCCAAAGAGCTTAGTCACTCATTTTTGTTTCTCTCAGAAGGAATGGCATTGTTCCAAAAAATACTTGAGGATTTGATGATCTGTCTTAATTTGGAAGCATTGCCCCAATAGATAAGGGTGAAAAAGATCCATTGCATGCAGAATAGCCAACGTTTCATTTTCATAGATTGATTTTCCCAAATTGAACTCTAATAGTTGTTTGCTCGTAAAGGGAAAAGGTTGACCATATTGCATAAGGACTACTCCAATTCCTTTTTCGGAAGCATCACATTGTAGGACAAAGGCCTTTGTGAGATCAGGGAGGGTCAGGACATGAGTGGTGCACATGGGAACCTTCAAGGTTTGAAAGGCATGATCAACTGCAGGATTCCAAGTGAAATAATTATTTTTAAGGAGAGAAGTGAGAGGTGTCACAATCTTTCCATAATTCTTAACAAACTTGCAAAAAATATTGTTAAACCCATAAATCCATGCAGTCTTTTGAGAGTCTTTGGGTTAGGCCAGACCTTCATAGCTTCAATCCTTTTAGGATCCAACAATACGACCTAGTTAATCAACTTCTAAGGATCCAAAAGCACATTTAGATTGTTTGAGGAAAACTTGGTGCTAAGAGAGTAGATATAGAAATCGATCCATATGAGAAAGATGGGATGTGCAATTTTTACTATAGATGAGGATATCATCAAAGAAAACTAAGACAAAATTACAGAGAAAGGGACGAAAGACATGATTCATGAGGCTTTGGAAAGATAAGGGAGGATCACACAAGCCAAAGGGCATGATAAAAAACTCATAGTGGCTCTCATGAGTTTGAAATGAAGTATTAGGAATGTCTACCTTGTCCATATGTATCTAGTGGTAGCTAGAATGAAGATCAATTTTAGTAAAGAACTCGACACCACTCAATTCATCCAAGAGGTCATCAATGACATGAATGAGAAACTTGTCTTTGATGGTGAGTTTGTTAAGGGCGCAAAAGTGAGGACACATGCACCAAGAAACTTATTTCTTAAGAAACATGACCAAAGGATAAGATTAGGGTCTCATACTAGGACGGATAACACCTGCGATGAGCAATTCTTGAACAATTTTATCAATTTTATTTTTATAGGAAAAGGGATGTTGATAGGGACGAAGATTGGGAGGAAGGATGTTGGGGACAAGGGAAATGGAATGATCATGAACACCACGAGAAGGAGGAAGTTCCTGGGGAGTGGACAAAGAAAATTGATGTTTGGAGAGGATGGATTGGAGTTCCTACGACACAGATGGTGTCTCAGTGGCTTGAATGGCATGGAGTTGTGCAATAATGCCATAATGACCTTTTTGAGGAGATTTTCTATGTGATGGGAAATAATGATGTCTGGGGAACTGATGGTGATTCCTTAGAACTTAGACCCTTCCTTAAAATCCATAAGAATGGGACCCAGAGTCCTTAGCCATTCTGCACCCAACACAATGTAACAACTTCCCATGTCGGTAGAAAACATATGATATTTCATGTGGTACTCACCAATTTGGAGACACACATTTTCACAACAACCCCAACATTTCATGGACCTCGCATTGGAAATCATGATTTGAAGATTATTGATGACATAGATATAGCAATTAGTTTCTTGGGCAATGCGGTGATGAATCAAATTATGGGTGCTTCCACTATCAACCAGGATGATGACCTTCTAATTATTAATATAACCAATTATCTTGAGGGTTTGGGGAGTAGAGAGTTGAGTGAGAGCATTCACGGAAATGATCGATTCGACTTCGGGGGGGTCTAAGGGTGGGGTCATTTCAATGGGTTCAAGTGACTCGGCCACAGGGGGACCTCAACATTGTCTTCCAAAAAATCCTCAGAGATGGCCATAAAAATGTTTTGTTATGTACACTTGTGCCCATGAAAATGTTTTTCATCACAATTATATCAAAGCCATTTGAGTTGACATTCAACCAGTTCTAGCCTGGTCAATTTTTTTATCTTTAGTGTAGTACAAGGGGGAATGGTAGCGATTGGTTTAGTGCGAGGAGAAAATGAGGGTTTCTAGGTTTGAGAAGAGACAACTTTTAGTTAACCATGGTCATGGTCAACCATAGTCAACCATGGTGAAGAACAACAACAATCAACCATAGTTTACGTTTCCTTCCCAAAATCAACCAAAGTCTACCAAAGTTAACCATGGTCATGGTCAATCATAAGAAACCATGGTTATGCTCAATCGTGGTCATTCTCAATTACTATATTAATGTATTAATACTTTAATAATGTATTATTACTAGGTTAGTAATGTATTTATTAAAGTATTAATAATTTAATAATGTATTAATAATTTAATTTTTAAATTACATTTATGTAATGATGCATTATTAATATATTAATATTCTAATAATGTATTACTAACATTGTCGAGATCAATGTATTACTATCATATTAATGTATTACTTTATCACTATATTAATATTGTATTAATTTTTTATTAATGAATTGTATTTATTTATTATTAATGTAGTAATGTATTATTTAAGTATTACTTTATTAGTATATTAATACTTTAACATTGTATTAATTAATATTGTATATTTGTATTAGTTAATTAATAGAATCCATTATTATCGTATCAATTAATAAATAGATTGGATTATACATTATTGTAAATTGATATTTTTATCTATTCTTTACATTAATTTAATAACCTATTAATGCATTTATTGATGTATTTAATATATTATTAATGTATTATTTTATTAGTGTATTAACATTTTAGCAATATATTAACTCATGATGTATTAATTTATAAATTAATTAATACATTACATTATTAATGTATAAAAAATAAATAAGTTGCTTTGAATATTAATATGAATTAATACTTTAATTTATACATTACATCCATACATTAATGTGTCATTACATTATTAACATATCATTACGGTTACGTCCCGGAGGTGTAGGAAAGTCGGTGACAGAGTGTGTTGTTAAGCCACTCCGTGATGTTAAAGTCACCGGTTCGAAACCTGCGGGAACAAAAAATCCAACCATGTTAAGGGTTGGTGTGGCTCAGGCTGGGTGCGATCCCTGGGTGATTTTGATGGCTTAGATGCCCCTAAGTCGCGGTTTCTCAAGCCACAGGTTAATCGCGTAGCCAACAGGTCCCGCACAAATTAACAAAAAAAAAAAAACATATCATTACGGTTACATTACATTATTAATGCATCAATCAATTAATATTTTACATTATACACCAATGTAACTTAATACTTTAATTTATGTTTTATTATTATATATTATAGTAATATAATACATCACATTAATGAATTAATAAACCATTAGTTTACATACATTCATACATTAATATAATAAATTAATGTATTAATATTATTACATTAATGTAATAATTAATTAATACATTATTTATGTATTAATATATTAATGTTAATATAATAAATTAATGTATCAATATATAT
>SNQJ01S0007792.1:269613-310783 GCA_010110895.2 Picea sitchensis | reverse complement strand
TAGGAAGTCAACATTGTCTCGAGCTCTCACTGAAACTGGGTAACTAAATCCATAATGGCTTTTCCTTTTATTTGTTGGCTTTATCTACTGATATATTTGAATGGTTGGAGAAGTGTTGGATTGGACATCTATTAAACCTTTACATGTATTTTCTACATGTTCTTGAAATTGCACCAATCGGCGAGTGAGTTTCCATTGCTTGAAGTGCACTATGGAAATCTATTTAATCAAGGCAATTACGTCAGCCATGATCTCCTTACAAACAGTTACTATTATCTCTTGAATGAATTGTTGTTTCTTTACAATCCGCGCTTTTACCGTTTGATTTCAACATCCTTGGTGTGCATCTCAATAACATTTTTCAAATGATTAAGAGTTGAAAAATAGAATCGACCCGGCTCAAAAGAACCGTATCCTTCAGATCGTTAAACAATAGATTTACAATTTTAATTTGTGACTAATTCGCCTTGACTTTAGTTTTTCTTTCGATTACAAATTCTAACCCTAGAGTGCTTGGAATATTGCCTGGAGAGACTGAGCAAGATTCTCTTGTGCAGAAGTTGGTGGAGCTGCTTTGATAGGTACAATTAGAATAGTTAAGTACAATTCAACATCCATAGCAGCTAGTGAGTCATGCTCAAGTACCATTATTTCATGTCTTCTTGTGAGTTATTAGAATGAAGTTCCAGGTACTTGATGTTGATCGTCCAATTCATACATAAAATGATAAGTTTGTTGATTGGATGGATGAAATATCAACCTCTGCGTGTACGATCTGTGCTGAGATTTCACTCAGCACAGAAGCATCATGAGTCACAAGGGCCAATGGATGGATTTGCAACAACCTCTGTTTAACGCCTACATCATGAAGGACGTTTATATTAGGGATTGGAGATAAAACAGTTTGTTGAGTACTTGGGGTAGTGCCACTTGATTCCTAAGGAGATGAACTTGGTTACCCTGTAGCTTCTCTAGATTGAAAAATGATGCATCAACTATATAACTTTTGAAAATAATATGTTTGAATCAGGAGATTCTCCTCGTTTTGTCGGCATAGAGAGATTGGGTTTGTGTCGCTATCGTCTAATGTTGAAGATCTCGAGGATGACAGATCTATTGAATATACTTTAGAGAGAGATGAAGTACACCAAATTCCCTTTCCTTTGGCCAATGATCCCAGGGAGAGATGATCCTTCCACCGGTATGGCCGGTATTACCAGAAGCATGCCTAAGATAAGAAAATAAAGACTGCACCGGATGCTCATTTCCTAAAGCTTTAAATGAAAGTGTAAACTGTCTAAAATATTTATTATCTCTTTATTCTCACTTTTTGTTGCTATGATTTATAAATCATAGCTTCATTCTCTTTCTCCTACTGCAGCACTAGCTCTAGAATATCTCTTGAATATGAAGATAACAATTGTGTTTTCAGTGGTAATTTGGATTGACTTGGAGTGTGGACTATCTCTCTATGTATTAAAGTTGATTGGACCTATGTGGTGGTTTCTTTTCCCTAGTGGATCCTCCTATGAAGCGACAAATGCCTATCTTGGTTTTCTTTTTCTTATCATTCTCTATCCCCTTGTCCTCTTTGTCACTTGAAATTATTAATACGTGGTGATTCCCTAGCAATCTTCTTTGAGGTAGGTTCTATTGCAATTCCTTTATCTTGCATCTTTCTTATGCTTAGTTCTATTATCTTGCATCTTTCTTATGCTTAGTTCTAGCTTCTTTGGCATATGCAATTTCTACCTCTGAATCATGCTACAGCCACAAAGTCTTAGGGTAGGCTTCTTTGAGGTAAGTTCTATTGCAGTTCCTTTATCTTTCTTATGGTTAGTTCTAGTATTGCAGTTTCTTTATCTTGCTTATGCCTAGTTCTAGCTTCTTTGACATATGCAATTTCTACTTATGAATCATGTTGCACAAGTACACTTTGAATATAATTTTTAGAAATGCAAAAATATAAAACATATGCTAATGTTTAAGGTATCAAATACAAGTTATGTATGTATATAAATTTCAATTAAATAAAATTATAATACTTATTAATAATATTCCATGGAATTTGAAAAGGAGAAATGCAAAAATATAAAACATATGCTAATGTATAAGGTATCAAATATAGGTTATGTATGTATATAAATTTCAATTAAATAAAATTATCATACTTATTAACAATATTCCATGGAATTTGAAAAGGTTCAACAAGTACAGTTTGAATATATTTTTTAGAAATGAAAAAAGATAAAACATATGCTAGTGCTTAAAGTATCAATTTCAATTAAATAAATTTCAATTAAATAAAATCATCATATTTATTAACAATATTCCATTTTATTTGAAAAGGTTCAACAATCTTATGTATCACTTTCAATTAAATAAAACCATCATACTTATCAACAATATTCCATGGAATTTGAAAAATCTTATGTATCACTTTCAATTAAATAAAATCATCATACTTATCAACAATATTCCATGGAATTTGAAAATGTTCAAAAATCTTATGTATCATTCATGTGTATCAACTTTAAAAACCTAGTTTAGTCTATTTCTAGATCATCTTCTTCTATTGTATAATAAAATATGGAACTTAGATGTTTTTGTGAACTTTTTATCAAAGGGTCTTCCATAAAGTTTTTTTTCATAGAATCATGGCTATGAGCAACAATACCAAATTGTAACAAAAGTAGTTGTTACGTTGTTGTTCCTATAAACAACTTTCTATAAACTAATTATGAAGATAGATCACTCAAGACATATTAATACTATTTGTGCACCTATAGATGGATGAATCCCAAGGGGGCATTCATCCTTCGAACACTTTTGAACTAGTATGCAGGCTAGTAACTGCATAACAAACATTACCTCAATATCTTGAAATGTTGAAATCATTGTAGCATGTGCAACTTTGTGTGTTCCATGTTCCTAACATATGACCTATGAAATGACATTCTAAGGTATCATCACCTCTACTACACCCTCTTCTTGTCATGGAAAACTTGAAACCCAATGAAAATGTTTAGGTCAGTAAGGTATGGTTGATCTAGCCACAAGTAGCTTGCATGCAAATCAGTAAACAAAAATATGACAGAACAAAAAATGGATAGGATCCTTCCAAAGTGAGGAACATCTAATAAAGACATAATACCAAATTTATATAATAATAAGACATAATACAAAATTTATATATTCTTTTTGAGCATGCCTTAAACTCAACTATCTTAGTTCCATGTATGAATGTCTTCACATCCACGTAAAAATCAAACTAAAACCTGAGAAATTACACATCATATTGTAAATTGAAATGTAAAAATCCAAGGGTACCAATTTTTTTAAGGTAGGGGTTTGACAATATTTAGCTTCTCATGTACCTCCATGATGGGCATGTTTTCTTATTTATGGGAATTATTATTTTGATGGACTCTAGATTGAGATGAAGTTTCCATTAGACTCATGCTTGGATATTGTAACCTTTCAATTATTTTGTTCTCTTATGCAAATTCTAAAATCAATTATGAAATCCCCAACTCCTTCCTCACTTATAGAAAATCCAACAATGCACTTATTAATAACTATAGACATGGACTTTCATGCTGGTGTGTGCCACCATTTAATGTTTAATGTAGGTAATTCAAATTTGGATTATTATTCATTGCACTATTTTCACCACCATTTCCTTGGATTTTTTCAAATGATATCCTCTTAAAATTGATGTTATGTCATCGCTATTTTCTCTCTCTTGTCATATTTATCCATCATATCAATAGAGGAACCTAGTTGTATATCTTTCAAAAAATTATTTATCCTTATTTTATCAATTTAACATAACATGATATGTACTAACAAACACAACCTTTTACGAAACCAAGTACATTGTACTTTCAACATGCAACTTATTTTAGAAACACAAACCCTAAATACTTTACCACAACCATGAACCATCAAACCACTAAACCTCTCTCATAATAATATACTACTATACTACATGTGTGTCTCTAATGGAGTCATTCACTAGGCGTGTGTGTAACAACCCTCTGTTACGACAACCAATTTTTTTTTTGGCCTTAGGAGATATACATTATAATTAATAATGACAACATTGGCACATCATCCAATATATTAATGAACACTATTAACAAAGTAACAACGACATAAGCTGGCACAACATGACACTTAATAATGATACATATATCAATGCATTAACATAATAACCAACTTCTCATAATGAAACAGACCTCCTGACCCTCAGGCTGAGAATCTGCACAGGATCGTTCTTCTTCAAATCCGCAGAACTGAAATAGTTCTTTTGGCCCTCACTCGAACCCCATGAATTCAATCCACGGGTCCTTCACAAAAACTCCACTAGCACAAGAAATGCACTAGGTGTGAGTCTTCACCTGTACACGGCCACCAGATATGACCGCGACCTTTTCCGAAAAGGGATTTTGGGTTTCGCAACTTTGGGAATCCTGAAGTCGCGAGTCTCTTGACTCTTCAATCCCCGAAATCTGAAATGTCGAAATGCTGAAATACCAAAATTTGGGTTCTATGTGACTGCGTCCTCTGTGACCATAGCCCTTCTCCAAATACATGTCATGTGTTGTGACTTCGGGGTTTAAAACACCAATATCCCCGAGTCCTTGTCATCAGAAGTACCGAAAAGCCGAACCCCGAAATGTCGAAATGTGTGAACGCAACACCACTCCAAAGATAAGTCACGTTTTGCGACTTCGGGGGTTTCAACACCAAGATCCCTGGCTCCTTGTCATCAAAAGTGCCGAAAAGAGGAACCCTGAAATGCCAAAATGTGTGACTGCAACCCCACTCCAAAGATACGTCGCATTTCACAACTTCGGGGGTTTTCAAGTCAAAGTGCCCTGGCTCCTTGTCCTCGGTATTTCTGAAATGATGAACCCCGAAACTACGAAATGCCAAACCCCAAAAGGGCTGGAGAGTGACAAGATCCCCGCTTGGATCCTATCCATGTGACCCTGTCCTATGACCCGGTGCTATTCCTCCGAATGGTTTTGGGTTTTCATGTTTCAGGATTTCACGATTCCAGCTGCAACAGTTCTTGACCCTTTGAACTCCCGGGTCCCGTAAGGCAGAAATATCGAACCCCAAAATGTCGAAATTCCACTTCAAAGGGAGATCAATGGTTGTGAGCCTCCCCTGATCTGACGACTTACGTTCTTTCGGTATTTCGTGGTTCAATAGTCTTGACTCTTGCCCTTTGTATCTCCCAGTAGACGAAATGCCAAAATCTCCTTTCGGGGATTTCCCCGAAACCTTGACCGCTTGCCATGTGTCCTCCTTGTGGACGGTCACAATGCTTTCAGGATTTCGTGAGTCCTCACCTTTTCATATACGAGGGTTAAACATTGTGCACCTTCTCTTGGATCTGATGGCTATCAGTCCATGCACCTAGATCTGACGGCCCAGATCTCTTTCTCATGCACGCTCTCCTCCTGGTGCCTGGATGTAGATTCAACAATCCAGATCTTTTCCTCTACCTAATTCAATGCTCCAGATCTCATCCTCTACCTGATCCAATGGTAGCTATCCTCCCTCCTAAACTTGTGCTTCTTCCTTTCCTCTTGGAATATTTTCAAAGTTTCAAAGGCCTCGGCCTTTTCTTCCTCTGCGAGCTCAATTCCTTGGATATCACCTCCGTTCTAGGAATGCTATCCCTCTTGAGCTTTGTTCACTCTGAAACAATAAAAGGTTTCACGACCTCTCCACTACTTGCAGGGTCCCTGCACACAACTATGTTATCTGTCCTAAGATTTATTTACCCGAGCCTCTGGGGGACTCACCCTTCTATGTCCTCGAAAGGGAAGTCTAGTGTCCTCCTGACGACCTTCTACTCAAGCCTCCTTGCTGAGATTTATTTCTCTGAACCTCAAAGGTTCCCTCGAAATCTGCAACCTCTTTCATGACCTTTGCACAAAATGGTGCTATCTCTTCTGAGCTTATCTGTGGCTTTGACCTAAAGTGTCTTTGTCCCTTTCTCTCCTTGAAGGTATATAAGTGCTCTCTGACAACTTATGCTCAAGCACTCCTTGCTGAGCCTGCAGGGTGTTCAGTAACCCTGTAAGTGCCTTCTCCTTGAAACTTCCCTTTCCTTAGAACTCAAAATAGAGTTCCCTGGTGCACTCTATGCACTCGCTCAATGCCCTCTTGGCAGAGCTCTACAGAACATTCAATAGTTTTGTCTTCCTTGAACTCAAAAAAAATTTCCTCATGTGCACTCTGTGCACTCGCTCGATGCCCTCCTCACAGATCTCTACAGAACCCTTAGTGATTTTGTTATCTCTGTGGCTTCCTCTGCATAGTCTTCACCTCCAAGGTGTTCAACAACCTTGAGGCTTCTTCTTTGAGTTAATGACTACAGCTGGTGCGCCCTCCTGGCATGTCTTTGTCTAAAATTCCACAGAATTCGGAAGTGCACTCCTGCACTAGTTTTCAGGGACCACAGTACTCTGTCATGCACTCTTGCATGAAACCACAAAGAACCCAAACCTAAAAATCAAAGAACTCAATAGGCAGGGAAATCTATCTATCCCTGCAAATGCACATCTAACATACACCTACAGCATATCATAAACACATAGTGATGTTCATTCATGAACTCACAAACACATGAACAAAAACATGCAGGAAAACTGATATGATTGTATTAATTAAGAATGTCTGATTACAATGTGTTCAAGCTCGGACTGCAATAGAGTCTCAGCTCTGCTCTCTTCTCTCTATTGTTCTTTTCCTTCTCTACCTCTTTATCGACTAACTGCCTACAGATAGAAAGGCTCTTTTTACAAAAGGGGGCTCCTCGAGCTCTTCCCCCCATCCTTACCAACTCTCATTAATTTACATTCAATTACATTGAATGGCTGTCTAGTCCGAATTGGATCTAGATATCATCCTTACAACTATTTAAGGCAACTTTTATCTAAGCCTGCGCACATGCATGGCTTTCGTCTCTACCAACCTTAAAATGATTTAATACAATAAATTCAAATTTGAAATTTGAAAGTGAGAGGGTTACGCCTCTCCTCTCCATTGAACATGCTTGATGTGTTGGTTGGATGGCACATAGCTAGCTTGGAGCGATGCTCCTACATCATACTCCTCTGTTGCAAAAATCATGAGCTCCTTCTCATGAGCTTCCCATCACCGCTGTTGAAATCCACCTCGATCCCAAACAATTCTTTGGAGCTGTCCATCCGCTCCATCACTTCGCTACTGTTGTTTCTTTTGTTTCCCTACTGCTATGGCATGTTCTCCTCTGCTCAACTTCCCTTCATTGCTAGTTTTTGTTGCTGACCTCAACATCATCCTTCTAATCTCCTCAATTATCTCATCCAGATGCTCCCATGGTTGGCTCTCCTTTTGCATCCTGCTCCACTACGCTTCTTCTCTGCAAATGGGTAGATCAACTAGACATCCCATGTCATTTTCTTCCTCTCTTGTGGCATTGAGTTACCACTCTGCTGCAGACTCTAATTCTGCAATCCTATCACTGAGTTGTCACTCAACTTCCTTCTCTGAGAGCTTTTCTTCTGCTAGTTTTCCTTGTGCTGGTTGAATTCCATCTTCCTCCAGCTGCTCCTCAAACTGAAATTTTCCTTCGTCTACTGTTGCATGCCTCGACATTGTAGTCATCATCAACTGTTCAGTGCCCTGGCTAAAATTTTTGAGCAATTCCTTGGAATTCTCCTCTGCTAACATCTGCATGACTTTCTCCCCGTGGAATTCATCTACTGCCTCTGGATGGTTCAACAAATCCTCCAACATTTATAACTCCTTCTCCCAAGGAGTGAGCATCTTAACTATGTGCTCCTCTTATTTTCCTTGGACAACTTCTAATATCTGCTCCATCTCTTTGACAGTCACCACTTGTTGTCTTTCTACTATTGTTGCATTGGCAACACACATGATGGCCTCAGCTGGGCTATATGGCAAGAATACCTTTATCCCTCCAATCATCATAATTCTCTTTTGATCTTCCTCTATCAGTTATCCTTGTTTATATGAACTCACCTCTGAGCTCATCTTCTCTGTCAACTCCTCTCACTGATCCAAACTCATCCCTGAGTTCATGAGACTTTCAGTCAATCTCATATGTTCTCCCTTGCCCACATGGCAATATGGGATTTTTCTGCTACCCACCTGGTAGTCTATGAGATCCAGTGATCCCATCTTATTGCCCACTTGGCAATCTGAACCTTCACCACTGCTCCCCTGGAAATATGCAAGACCTTCTGCTGATATCTTTCCATTGCCCACCTGGAAAATTCAAAGTTCACTTCTTCCCACCTGGCAGTCTATGAGATCTTCATCTAATCTCATACTATTGCCTTCCTAGAAATATGAATTTCCATGGCTGTCCTCCTGACAGTCTATGATATCCTCCAATGATCTCATTTCATTACCCACCTGGCAATTGGAAAATCCATCCTTGTCCTCCTGACAGTTTATGAGATTTGTAACCCATCTCCCTTCCTCATCGCTAATATTCTTCCCAGTCTCTGGTTCACATATATGAACCATCTCCTCTTCATCTCAGAGGATTTCAACATACCTCAGCCATCCTCTCAACAGTCTTCGTTGTCTTCTGGCCAACAATTTCTTGACTGACCACTTTGCTTTCCTCCTCAAAGGCCATTCATACACCCAATGTGTCTTTCCATCCTGTTACACCCGCAGTGCAAGATCCTCCATTCTTTCCTTTATCTCAGTGAGTTCCAGATCCATCTCTAGATTTTTCTTGTGCTTGCAGTCTTCCCTGTGACCATGCCCATGGCCTTCAATAGTCATCTTCCTGTTCATGTCTACCCTCCTTGAAAACTTGTTCCTGTCACTCTGCAACTGTGAGTGCTTCCAGCATCTCCTACAGTCCTCCTGACTATCTATTGATTGTTTCACACCTTGCAACAATCACCATAGAGCTTCAATACTCTGTCTCCTCTTTCACCTACTCTCTCCTTCGCTTGAAGTTTAGAGACGAAAAATAAATCTATGATACCACACTGACGCGTATAAGAGTATTTTATTTATCTACTCTACCTCCCTTTGCCTGAAATATATAGACAAAATAAAATCTCTTATACCACTTTGACACAGATCCCCTAACCCTCGGGCCGAGAATCCACACAAGATCGTTCTTCTTCGAATCCGCAGAACTGAAATAGTTCTTTCGGTCCTCACTAGAACCCCATGAATTTGATCCACAAGTCCTTCATGAAAACTCCACTGGCACAAGAAATGTACTAGGTGTGAGTCTTCACCTATACACGACCACCATATATGACCACGACCTTTTCCTAAAAGGGATTTTGGGTTTCGCGACTTCGGGAATCTTGAAGTCGCAAGTCTCTTGACTCTTTAATCCCCGAAACCCGAAATGCTGAAATACCAAAATTTTGATTCTATGTGACTGCGTCCTCCGTGACCACAACCCTTCTCCAAATATACGTCGTGTTTCACAACTTTGGGGTTTTCAACACCAAGATCCCCGACTCCTTGTCATCAGAAGTACGGAAAAGCCGAACCTCGAAATGCCAAAATGTTTGACCGCAACCCCACTCCAAAGATACATCATGTTTCATGACTTCGGGGGTTTCAACACCAAGATCCCCGGCTCCTTGTAATCAGAAGTGCCGAAAATATGAACCCTGAAATGCTGAAATGTGTGACTGCAGCCCCACTCCAAAGATACATCGCGTTTCGTGACTTTGGGGGTTTTCAACTCAAAGTGCCCCGGCTCCTTGCCCTCGGGATTTCCGAAATGCCGAACCCTGAAAATTTGAAATGCCAAACCCCGAAAGGACTAGTGAGTGAGAAGATCCCCACTTGGATCCTGTCCACATGACCCTATCCCATGACCCGGTGCTATTCCTCTGAATGCTTTCGGGTTTTAATGTTTCAGGATTTCGCAATTCTGGCTGCAACAGTTCTTGACCCTTTGAACTCACGGGTCCCGGAATGCCAAAATATCGAACCCCAAAATGTCAAAATTCCACTTCAAAGGGATATCAACGACTGTGAGCCTCCCCTAATCCGACGACTTACGTTCTTTCAGGATTCCATAGTTCAAGAGTCTCGATTATTGCCCTTTGTATCTCCCAGTAGATGAAATGTCGAAATCCCCTTTCACCCCAAAACATTGACCGCTTGCCACATGTCCTCCCTGTGGACGGTCATGATGCTTTCAGGATTTCGTGAGTCCTTACCTTTTCATATACGAGGGTTAAACCTCATGCACCTTATCCTTGATCCGATGGCTATCGGTCTGTGCACCCAGATCTCGTGGCGCAGATCTCTTTCTCCTGCGTGCTCTCCTTCTGCTGCATGGACGTAGATTCAACGGTCCATATCTCGTCCTCTACCTGATCCAATGGTAGCTATGCTCCCTCCTGAGCTTCTGCTTCTTTCTTTCCTCTTGAAAGATTTTCAAAGTTTCAAAGGCCTCGTCCTTTGCTTCCTCTACGAGCTCAATTCCTTGGATATCACCTGCGTTCTAGGAACGTTATCCCTCCTGAGATTTGTTCACTCTGAAACCTAAAAAGGTTTCACGACCTCTACACTCCTTGTAGGGTCCCTACACACAATTGTGTTATCCATCCTGAGATTTGTTTACCCGAGCCTCTAGGGGAGTCTCCCTTCTATGTCCTCGAAAGGGAAATCTGGTGTCCTCCTGACGACCTTCTGCTCAAGCCTCCTTGCTGAGCTTTATTTATCTGAACGTCAAAGGTTCCATCGAACTCTGCAACCTCTTATAGGACCTTTTCACGAGATGGTACTATCTCTTCTGAGCTTATATGTGGCTCTGACCTCAAGTGTCTCTGTCTATTTCTCTCCTTGAAGGGATATAAGCACACTCTCGCAAATTATGCTCAGGCACTCCTTGTTGAGCCTGCAGGGTGTTCAGTAACCCTATAAGTGCCTTCTCCTTGACACTTCCCTTTCCTTAGAACTCAAAATAGAGTTCCCTAGTGCACTTTATGCACTCGCTCAATGCCCTCTTGGCATATCTCTACAAAACCTTCAATAGTTCTGTCTTACTTGAACTCGAAACAGAGTTCCTCCTGTGCACTCTGTGCACTCACTCGATGCCCTCCTAGCAGATCTCTACAAAACCCTCAATGATTATGTTATCTATGTCCCTTCCTCTGCACAGTCTTCACCTCCAATGTGTTCAACAACCTTGAGGCTTCTTCTTTGAGTCAATTACTATAGCTGGTGCACCTTCCTGGCATGTCTTTGTCTAAAATTCCATAGAATTTAGAAGTGCACTCCTGCACATGCACTCTTGCATGAAACCACAAAGAACCCAAACTTAAAAATCAAAGAAATCAACAGATAGGGAAATCTATCTATCCCTGCAAATACACATCTAACATACACCTACAACATATCATCAACACATAGAGACGTTCATTCATGAACTCACAAACAGAGTAGGAAAAAATGCTATGATTGTATTAATCAAGAATGCATGATTACAATGTGTTTGATCTCGGACTGCAACAGAGTCTCGGCTCTCTTCTCTTATCTCTATTCTTCTCTTCCTTCTCTACATCTCTATCGACTAACTGCCTACAGATACAAAGGCTCTTTTTACAAAAGGGGGCTCCTTGATCTCTTCTCTCCATCCTTACCAACTCTCATTAATTTACATTCAATTACATTGAATGGATGTCTAGTCCGATTCGAATCTAGATCTTAGCCTTACAACTATTTAAGGCAACCTTTATCTAAGCCTGCGCACATGCATGGATTTCGGCTCTACCAGCCTTACAATGATTTAATACAATAAATTCAAATTTGAAATTTGAAAGTGAGAGGGTTGCGCCTCTCCTCGCCATTGAACACTCTTGATGTGTTGGTTGGCTGGCGTGTCGCTGGCTTGGAGCAATGCTCCTGCATCACATAACCAAATAATTCTTTTAATAATGACACATCACAACATAAACCATAAACCTCTCAATACGTCTCACAAGGAAAATCATCATTTAATATCAAGACACTACTCAATTTCTCCTTGAGGTAATGGCTAAGTGGAATTCGTACAAGGCACATTTATATACAAATTATGAATTATAAACATAATACAATCAATGAGTCTAAGCTAACTCATTTCTAAGGGATCCATAAGAGGATCAATCATTGCCAAGGGATCTATAAGAAGATCAATCATCATGTGTCAGGTAAGGACATCATGCTACCTTACATATACAACCAAGCATAAAAGGATATCAACCATTCTTAAACAATACAATGATTTAACATGTTACCTTTCATCATGTACACAATTATAAAACTGATAAATTCAACATAAGTAAAAAATAAGAATTCGACAACTTACATATCCATTAAATAATTTCAAGGAAGATCATAACTTATTCTTACATAATTAAGAGTGCATTACTTTTCTCAATTTCTTTAAAGGAATTAAATATGACCAATCAGTTGTAACAATTAACAAAGAATTTGATGTTAAGCTACAATCAGAGTTAAGAATCCAAAGAAGAGTTATGGAATTTATTCCAATCCGTGAACCTGTGCAAAAAGTTTTAGTTTCCAATCCAAACCTTAATACGAACCTTCATCCGGTCCTCCATTCGGACCTTCATCCGATACTCCATCCAGACCCGAGAAATTTTTTGATAGAAAAATTCAAAACAAAAAATAGGAAGTAATAAATCGATGTGGGTAGAGTTGCATCTGAAATGGCATAGTTTAAATGTAAGGGAACATCATTCCAGGTGTTCGAGGCTAACAACCTGACCTCAAGGAAAACCAATGAAGTGAATCTAATGAACATACAACGAGGTTCCTCTAGAAGTTAAAAATGTATTAAGAAGTTCGAGCAAGCAAAAAGGTATTTTCCAGAGGTGAAGCACATACATTAAATTCCCAACAGTGATATAAGAAATCAAAAGTCTTGTGTAAACCATAAATAAAGCACTCAAAGGAAAACTCGTAAATCGGTTTGAAAATTAGGAAGACAAACTTAATTGACCATTAATGGTAATATTGAGAGACTAAAACATAGAACCATGGTAAGGAAACAAGGAGGAGTTTCAGGATCTACCCCAACCCTCGATCTGATGTGTAGTAATTCTAAATTTCATCCCAAACCTCCATCTGGTACTTAGTCTGACACTCCATCCCGAACTCAATTTCTCGGAAATTCAAAATTTTAAAATTTTAGGGAGCTAATCGAACTCGAAAACAGGTAAACCTTAAGTAAGGGTTAGTAAATGATGGCAAGGACACTAAGGAGGTCAAGCTAGAGTTATATCCCCCCTAATTCATTCTCGAATTGTAGTACCTCGAATTTAAAATTCAGAAAAAGTAAACATAACAGAATCTCTCAATCATTTTCTAAAATGGTTTTCTAAAGGACAACAAGGGGATTACATTGCTACAGAGTTGAAAACCATGGGAGAGAGACTAAAGAACAGTTTCAAAATCTTCTACTGGTTTGGACAACATAATTCCTCAATTTTGTTTCCAGAAAACTATCAACCAAAACATAAAATTTAAACAATCGAGTGGAAATTTTCTTGTAAGACCCTACACGACAGTAAAGAAATTACAATGCACTAGTCAGCAAGCCAACAAATATCAATTCCAAAATTGATAAATCTATCACAAATTTAATTTATTTAATTAAATTTCTAAATTTGCCTCACCCACCTAAAAGCATTCCTACAAACGCTCATTGTTGTCCCTTTATTCCCACAATTTCCTTTAATGACTAACACCCTTCTTAAAGTTTAGTTGAGTTTATTTTGGTAAATTTATCTAGTATAGATTAATTTCTATGTTTCACATTCCTTTTGCATTTATTTTCCTCTTTTTATCTAAGTTCGAATTTAGCAAGTTTTGCATATAAACAACAATTAAATTTTTAGATAATTTAATCCTCATTTAAATTATAAATTAAATTTCCCCCCTTTTCTTTTCTTCATCCCCTTTTTATTAATTGTTTAATAATTTTAAGTCCTCTTATCTTACTTAGACCTAGGCTTCAAATTCAACTAGGCTTAGCAATATTTTTAAGGGAGTGGTTATAATTTAATAAACTTTACTCGTTCATAATTAATTTAACGCCGACCGAGTCAAGGTAAGATATTGTTTTCTAGTCACCTAGGTTCATCAACTCCCCTGTTTTTAAACTTCACGACATGCCCTTGAAGACGAACTATGTTATCCAAGGGTGCCACTTGCCTTATTCATGTTCAAATTATGCGACGTGCCCTTCAAGACACAGTATCTTCTCCAAGGGTGCCACTTGCCTTTTGACTGATTTTGGTAGATGTCTAACCTTTGAAGTCAAAACTCCATTGGGTGACCTTGTGGGAGACTAAGGGACTCTAAGGAATAAGGAAATTACCTTATTGCGTGCCCCAAAGAATCATCATGAGCGACTGCCAATGTCCGACCTCACAACATCATGGACCTCTCGAACTAGGTAATTGTTAAAATACAGTTCGAGCCACGACACGAGTGCTAGTAGGATGTGGCAGATTTGTTGCCACAGCTCTCCCTCAATATCTCTGGTTGTCATGTGAGACCCATTTAATCCAAATGTGATTCTAGTTAGAAATATATCATCAACTTCCATCCATCAACGAAACATGTCAACGATAAAAAAGAAACATCGTAATATACCAGTCATATGTCATATATGCAATATCAAAACATTCAACACACTACAGTCCAATCCCTGACTCGATCCAAAGTCCAAGGAGGTCCATCGATGCCATCAACATCCTGAAACAGTCGAGAGTCCTGCACACTCAGGAAAAACCAACCAATAACACTTGTTGATATAAATATAATAAAATAACATATCATTAGATCCACAACATCATCATAATCCATAATTGAAATAGTCAATCATATAATGAACTGGATCACTTGCACGCAAGTGTCCTCAACGAATAATTCCCATCAGGTGTGTGCAAGAGAAGGATGTTACATACACGCCCTCTTGTTTTAAACTTCATCTTGAAGTTTCACAGTATATAATTGCATAAATAAATTATCTCACAATGTCTAAATTTCTAGCTATGAAACAAAAATGGAAACTACTGACGCATATCGTATGCATCCTCCCACATTGTTGAGTGCAGACTATAGTTGTCCCACTGAACCTTGTCTTCATCGAACGTTCGGCGTTGTAGTTTTCAAATGCGATGCTACATAATTCAGATTGGTTACGTCGTCAGTGCACCCTCGTCTGATACCTCCAAAGAACTCATGTCAATCACATGTGTAGTATCACTAACATAATGTCTCAAAACAAATATGTGAAAAACATCGTGCATACACCTCAAAGAATCAGGCAGGGCTAGTTGATAGGCTACGAGCCCCTTCCTTTCAACTACCTTGAAAGGTAACACAAACCTAGGAGAGAGTTTAACACCCTTTCCAAACTTGATCAAACCCTTGTGTGGTTTCAGCTGCAATAATACTCGATCTCCAACTTCATAACTATGATTAGTGCAATGTGAATCAGCATAAATCTTTTATCAATCCTGCACTTCCTTGATCCTTTGTCTTATTGTTTTCATTTTGTCTTCCATTTATTGGATCACTTATGGCCTAACGAGGACCCTATCCTCAAGCTAATCCCAGCTCAAAGGTTTCTGATATGGTCACCCGTAAAGAAACGTGAATGGCGCCATCTTAATGGTGCTTTGATAATTGTTGTTGTATGAAAACTCTACCAGTGGAAAGAACTATTTCCAATACTTATGTTGGTCCATCAGGTACATATGCAACATGTCCTCCAAGATATAGTCCATTATTTATGTCTGCTCATCTATATTCGGGTGATATGCGGTGCTAAAGTTAAGTTAGGTTCCCAATGCCTCTTGGAAACTAGTCCAAAATCATCATGTAAACATCGATCCTTGATTGGATATGATCCTCTTAGGCACGCCATGTAGCCTCACAATCTCGCTGATGAAAACTCTAGCAATGTTGGGTGCCTGATACGTCGTATGCCCCGAGATAAAATGTGCACTCTTCTTCAAAGTGTCAACTACCACAAAAATCAAGTCATGCCTCCTTGTCGTCAATGGAAATCCAATGATGAAGTCCATCGAAATGACCTCCCATTTTGATTCTGGAATAGCATGTGGTTTTAGTAATCTTGTCGGATGTCTATGTTCAACCTTCACTTGGTGACATTCTAGACATCTTTCCACGTAGTTGACTATGTCCTCCTTCACTCCTTTCCATAAGAATAAGGGCTTAAGGTCATCCCTCATATTCGTGAATCCTAGGTGAGCCATGTACACTACTATATGAGCTTCATTTAAGATCAAACTTCTCAACTCTTTGTTGGGCAGTACGTAAATCCAGTTATTATATCTCATTAATCCATCATTTTTCACAGTAAATCCCTCAAATTTTGGAACCAACATGGTGTTTTGTAAAATAATTTCCTTAAACTCCTTATACCATTCATCGTCGCACTGTAAATTTAGCATCTTTTCATGTAGATTTGTTTGAAGAGACATCACCAAAACTATGCATCGTCTCTGACTCAATGCATCAACCACTTTGTTCATTCTTCTTTTTATCTAGATAATCTCGAAATCATACTCTCTAAGAAGTTTTGACCAACACCTTTGTCGCGCATTCAAGTTGCTTTGCATAAAAATGTGTTGTAAACCATACTGGTCTTTTTTTATTTTGAATTTTCATCTAATAAGGTAGTGTCTCCACACTCTCAGAGAATACACAATGGCTAACAACTCCAAGTCATGTGTCACATAGTTCTCCTCATGCTTTCTTAACTTCCTTGAGATGTAAGAGATCACTCGATCGTCTTTCATCAAGACTCTACATAAGCCTTCCTTGGATGCATTAGTGCATACCAATAAGTCTTCATCCATGTTAGGGACCTTTAGTATCGACGTTGTCATCAATAACTCTTTGAGCCTCCAAAATTCTTCCGTAGATTTCTCAGTCCAAAAAAACTTCTTGTTCTTCTTATACAATTTCATAATCAGTTTTTCTATCTTCGAAAAACCCTCGATGAACTGTCGATAGTATCCCGCTAAACCCATGAAGCTATGCACTTATGGGAAGTTCGTCGTCACATGCCATTCCATAATAACCTCAAAATTTGTGGGATCCACAATGATACCTTCACCCCAAATGACATGCCCTAAATAATCAATCTTTGATTCATAAAATGAGCATTTCGACAGTTTCCCAAACAACGTGTTCTGTCGTAGACACTGTAGTACCAAGTGAAAGTGTTCATCATGTTCTTTGATCATTCGATAATATATCAAAATATCGTCAATGAATACTTGAGAAAACTTTTCGAAGTATTCGTAGAACACCCCATTAATCAATCTCATGAATACCCCTAGAGCATTTGGAAGTCTAAACGGAAAAATTGTAAACTTGTAGTGTCCAAAACACGTTTTAAAGGTGGTCCTAGGAATGTCTTCCTCCTTGATCCATAACTGATGATACCCTGATCTCAGGTTGATCTTCGAGAACACCGTCACGCCCTTCATTTCATCAAATACATTGTCTATCCTTAACAATTGATATTTTCTCTTTGATGCAACCCCCTTCCCTCCTAGGTATTTTGTAACCTCCTAGTCTTGGATATTCAAATTCCTAAGCCGAACTAGCTCTCTGGGCCTTTGAAATACCCTCAAAAATCAATACACATGTCCCTTTGATGTTACCTACAGGTTCGCGTTACCCGCAACCCTTCTCTCTAGGGATTTTGGCAACACCAACCTTGCAAGTGTTATCCCCGTTCTAGACTCTTTATCATATGTGACTATGGGTTATGACCATGGGTCAACTCTTTGTAACTTCAGGCTTCAACAATTTTATGAACTCCACCCTTATCTCCTTCTGAAACACTTTCCTTTGAATTCACATATCTTTGTCGCGTGTCTTTGTGGGTCTTACGGTCTAGTTGAACTTCGAGTTTCATGACTTCATGAAAATCACACCTACTCCCAATGCAACTTCTCTGAACCTCTATCTCCCAGATTTTCTAATCCACTGCCATGTATCCTCCTCGCGATGAACGATTAGGATATCCTCACGAGTTAGGCGACCCTGCTTCTCAAAAACTTTAAACACTTCGAACTCCAAAGTGCCAAAATGTTTCACAGCTAATCTTTGTGCATATTTCCCAAGATCTAGCAGTCTAGAATGATTATGATCCCTACTAAATGATTTTGGGAAACCTTAAGGGTCTCCTCCCTTTGAAGTTTTTTCGTCACTCTCCCTCTTGAGATTTGTCTTTCTTGAACTTTTTCCTCCTTAAAATGATCTCTTTGACACTTAGTCGAATTTCATCCTATGCACGCCTTGCGAAAGGTATTCCTCCATGATTAACTTCTCTTTGGATGACTTTCGCTACTCCTCCTGAGCTTCCGAGTCAAAAGACTCTGTCGCGAACTCCTTGCAGACAATATGCACTCCATGCAATAGATTTTCTATGTTCTATTGTTCCCTCTGAAAAATACAAAATTGAGTGAGGTTCCTCCTACCCACACTCTCAAACTATCTCTGTTGAACTTTCTGAATCACTATGTAATCTGTCACCCACACCTTGCAAACACTATGCACTCTTTTCACAAATAAAATTCACATTATTTCTCGTGAGCTTATGAGTCGAAATAGACTCTGTCAATGCACTCCTTACAGACATTATGCACACTTACACTTTCTCATAGAAGAGAAATGATTGGAAATTATTTAAATATTCACATATTCATACATTCAACCATGTAAATGCATTCATAATGTGAGAACAAGAAATAACAGAGAGTTGTAAATAAACAAAAAGTCTACCATTTATTCATTCAAATAGAAACAGTAACACGAGACATTTGGAACAATGCTCCTCTATTATATTCATTCAATTGTTATATACATGGGTTCATAAAATTCTTTCTTAGATCTCTCGACAACCTATACAATAGATTCAACAGCTAGAGTGCCAACCTATACAATAGATTCAACAGTCTCAATACTAGTTTCAACGGCTAGAAGCCAACAACAACAATAACTTCAACAACCTCTTATGAGCAAAAATAAAAATATTTATACAAGAGGGTCTTTTCGAGCCTTTCCCTCCAACTACTCTAGAGATATCCTATCAAAATAAAATCATTTAACTACTAAGGATTTATTACAATAAATATTTGTGACAGAAAAATAAAATCAAACAAATCGAACTTTTACTATAGGTAGCTTCATTAAAAGAAAATTCGTTCTCCAATGATATCAAGTGATCATCCAACTCCAAAACATTAAAGATGTTCTTTAATTACAATACTTTCAAAATATTTACGTGATATGCCACTTTAAAATTTAAAATTCAATTCAAAATGCACGCTTGGCGCTGAGTTGTCCTTCACTCACTCTTTGTTGGTGATTCTCCTGCATCATTCTTGATCATTGCCTTATTCAATTGATGGAAGTAAATGCATATTCTCCATGACCCATCCTTATTTCATATGAAAATAACAGGCGCACCCCACGGTGACACACTTGGATGCATAAATTCTAGGTCCAACAACTCCTTCAGTTTCATTTTCAACTCCTGTGACTCTAGGGTCGACATCCGATAAGGCGTTCTTTCTATCGGTTAAGTTCCCAGTTTCAGGTCGATGGTAAATTCCAATTCCCTCTTTGGTGACAACCATGGTAACTTCTCTGGGAAGACATCCACAAACCCTTGCACTACTGTAACGTTTTTTAGGCCTTTCACCACACCCTTTTCATTTAACGCAAGGATCGCATGTAGCTTGCATCCATTCGATATGCTCTTTCGTAGTTGTAGGGAAGAGATGAACCTTAGGTAAAATCCCAAGTTCCTTACTACAATCACATGTGTTTGTCCCTCATTATCGACCAAACTCAACAATTTTGTCTAACAGTTGAGTATCACCTCATGCGATTCCAACCATTCCATACCAATCAAGACATCATAAGACCCTAAGATCATGACTTATAGGTTGGTCTTTGTGAAAAATTCTCCTAGGTTAAGGATACATCCCATAACCTTTCCTCCAACCTTATATTTGGCTCCTGAAGCCATTTCTACAAACCTAAACTCGTCATGTTTGAATTCCTTTACCTTAATTATTTTGAACTTTTGACGAGAAATAAAACTCTCTGTAGAACCTTGATCTATCAAAATAATAAGGTACTAGTGAGCGATGGTATCTGACATATCGAGCAGAGTATAATGGTGCTCTGCATGGTGGTATTTCACCGTTGCATGAATCTGATGGGCCTTTCCTAAGTCTCCCACTGTAGTGGGTCCAACTGATATGAGTTCTTTCACCCTCTCAATCGGACAATCATGTTAGTAATGTGGCTCTCCACATGTCCAACATCTGGTCTTTGACCCAGTACTCCTGGTCACTGAAGTGGAAGATGACGACCCACCTCCCTAGAACCGTGGTCTTCTCTGCTAAAGAGGCCTCAACTGCAGTTGTTGCGGTCAACGTTGTTGATGGTGTTGTGATCCTTTTTATGGAGTCTGTTGTTGAGGCAATGGTCGTCGAGGTGTAGTGAATGTGGATCATCTCAGAGTGCCTAGATATCCCAGTGGATGCCTAGCTGGTGTCTGATGCTGCTTTGCACCATATGTTGCATGTCCTTGTTAGGTTGGGTGACATTTTTAAGGGAAAATTTGTTTTTAAACTTTACTTATCATATCTTCGTTTTAAGTGTGACTAGGTCATAAGGAGGCATAGTTTTCTAGGCACTATTTTTATTCACTTACCATTTAAAATCAGGATGTTCCCTTCAGGATGCACTACGTTCTCCAAGGGTGCCACTCGCCTCTTTCCATTTTCCTTTCGCGACGTTCCCTTCAAGACACACTACGTGCTCCAAGGGTGCCACTCACCTCTTGAAAGAATTTGGTAGACGTCAAACCCCTAGAGTCAATACTTTTCCAGATGATCTTGTGGGAGACTAAGGGCCTTTAAGAAATAAGGCCCATGCCTTATTCCACACCCCTTAGAATCATCATGAGAAACTATCACAGTCTTCCCTCACGACATCATGGGTCTTATCAAACTAGGTAATCGTTAAACTATAGTTCGAGCCATGGTGGGAGTGCTAGTAGGTAGTTGTAGTTCTTCTGCCACACCTATCCCTCAAGTCTCTAGTTGTCGTGCATGACCCCTCTACTCCACATGTGAGTCTTGTTGAAAAGATATCGTCAGCTTGCATCCATCAACGAATCATGTTAGAAATAATAATTAATCATCATAACATCTAATCATATGTACATATGTCACATCAACAACAATTAAAAACTAACAATCCAATCCCTGACTCGATCCAAAGTACAAGGGGTTTCATCAATGCCTCTACATCCTCGATATCCAAAGTCCTGCACATTCAGGAGGAGCTAGTCAATAGAACCTCTATATGTAAATACAAAAAAATAACATATCATAAAATCCATAATATCTCATAATCACAATAAAAACAACCAATACTGTAATAACCCAGATCACTTGCAAGAAAGTGTCCTCAAAGAATAAGTCTTCTTAGTGCACGCAAGACCAGGATGTTACATACACCCCCTCTTGTTTTAAACTTCATCCTAAAGTTTCACAGTATATAAGTGCCGAAATAAAGTTTATCACAATATCATAAGTCTATTTACCAAACAAAAATGGAAATTGTTGGCGCATATCGTATGCGTCCTCCTAGGTCGTCGAGCATGGACTATGGTTGTCCCACTAGACCTTGACATGATCTATTGTTCGATTTCATAGTTGTCAAATTCTATGGTCCAGAATACATATCGTCTCTTCCATGAGCGCACCCTTGTCCGTTACTTGCAAGGAATTCATGTTAACAACATGTGTAGGATTACTAACATAAAGTCTCAAAATAGAGACGTGAAAGACATTGTGCATACGTCTCATGGATCAGGAAAAGCTAGTCAATAGGCCACGTGCCCTCTCTTTTCCACAATCTCTAAGGAGCCCATGAACCTAGGAGAGAGTTTATCACCCTTTCCAAACTTGATCGAACTCTTATGTGGTTTCACCCGCAAGAAGACTCGATCGCCAACTTCATAACTATGATCGACACAATGTGCATCGACATAACTCTTATGTCAATCATGTGCTTCCTTGATCCTTTGTCTTATAGTTTGAATTTGATCTTCCATTTCTTGGATCACTTATGGTCCCACCAGGACCCTATCCTCAAGTCGATCCCAAATCAAATGCGTCTGACATGGTCACCCGTAAAGAAACTCGAATGATGCCATCTTAATGGTGTTTTGATAATTGTTGTTATACACAAATTTTACCAGTGGAAAGCATTCTTTCCAATGATTATGTTGGTACATAACGTACATGAGAAACATATCCTCCAAGATTTGGTTTGGTCATTTGGTCTACCCATCTATCTCTAGGTGATACACGGTACTAAATTTAAGTTGGGATCCCAAGGACTCTAGGAAACTAGTCCAAAATCGTCTAGTAAACACCAATCCTCGATCAGATATAATCCTCTTAGGCACGCCATGCAACCTCGCAATCTCACTGATGAAAACTCTATCTATGCCAGGTGCCTGATATTTTGTACACACATGAATAAAATGAGAACTCCTCGTCAAAGTGTTGAATACCACAAAAATTGAGTCGTGTCTCCTTATCGTTAGTGGAAATCCAACAATGAAATACATCGAAATGACCTCCCATTTCGATTCTGGAATTGTGTGTGGTTGTAGTAATCCTGCTAGATGTCTATGTTCAACCTTCACCTGCTAACATTCTAGACATCTGGCCACGTAGTTAACTATGTCTACCTTCATTCCGTTCTAGAAGAACAAGGGTTTAAGGTCTGCCCTCATCTTCATGAATCTAGGATGAGCCATATACACTACTCTATGAGCCTTGTTTAGGATCAAACTCCTCAACTAGTCGTTGGGTGGTATGTAAATTCATTTTTTAAATCTCAAAAATTCATTGTCGTCCAACTTAAATCCTTCAAATCTTGGTACCATCACTGTGTTTTGTTTCATAAATCCTTGGCCTCTTTGTGACAGTCATCGTCGCATTGTAAAGTTATAATATTTTCACGTAGATTTGTCTGAAGAAGCATCATCAAAAACATGTATGGTATCCAACTCAACGCATCCACCACTCTATTCATTGTCCCTTTTATGTAAGTAATTTCGAAAACATACTCGCTAAGTAATTCCGACAAGCATTGTTGTCGCGCGTTCAAGTTTCTTTGCATAAAGATGTGTTGTAGTCCACAGTGGTCCATTTTTAGTTCGAAATTCCATCCAATCAAGTAGTGTCTCCAAAATATCAAGGCATAAACAATGGATAACAACTCCAAATAGTGTGTCACATAGTTGTCCTCATGCTATCTCAACTTTCTCGAGATGTAAGAGATCACTCGACCGTCTTACATCAAGATTCCACCCAAGATTTCCTTGGATGCGTCAGTGCATACCAAGAATTATGCGTCCATGTTAGGGACCTTTAGTATTGGTATTGTTGTCAAAATCTCCTTGAGCCTCTGAAATTCTTCCACGCATTTCTCGATCAAAACAAACTTCTTGTTCTTGTTTTACAATTTCGTAATCAGATTTTCTATCGTCGAAAAACCCTCAATGAACCATCGGTAGTATCCTTCTAAACCGATGAAGCTATGCACTTCTAGGACATTCGCCAGTGTAGGTCATTCCATAATAGCCTCGACCTTTGCTGGATCCAAAACAATACCTTCGTTAGAGATGACATGCCCTAAGTAGTGAATCTTCGATTGATAAAACGAGGATTTAGAGAATTTCCCGTACAAATTTTTCTCTCATAGACATTGTAGTACTAAGCGCAAGTACTCGTCATGCCCCTACAACGTCCAAGATTAAATCAAAATATCATCAATGAATACTTGGATGAACTTTTCCAAGTATTTGCGGAACACCCCGTTCATCAAACTCATAAATACCCCAGGGAAATTTGTCAGTCCAAAAGGTAAAATGATGCAGATGCCACCTCTGCCTCGACAAAGTCTCTGCCCGACCTCCCGGTCTTAAGGATCGTTCACTCTATTTCATGAGCCGAAGCAACTCTTTATATTCCTTGCTGGAATCACATATTATCGATCCATAGGTCCTTCAGGAACTCCCTTGTGCGAACAACACTAGGCGTGAGCTCCACCTTCTCCAAGCGACCACAACGCTAACACCAAGGCCCAATTCCAAAGGCACTTGTCGCAATCTCACGATCTCGCGAGTTCCCGAGTCGAATCTCTCGACTCCTCCTTCTTAATCATGCGATACCCGAGATCGCGAAATGGGTATAGCTCCCTTCTGTCAGTACCTTCTAAGTGTGATTGTCGGCTAGGCTAAGCGCTAGCACCTCTCGCTACTCGCCACTTCGCGAGTTTCAATGTCGAGCTCCCATGCTCTTATATCACGAATCCCCGAGACGTGAGAATTCAACGAAGTGTTGACTCCTTTCCTTGTCAGTGCCCTCCACACATAACCGTAGGCTAGGGCATCAATACCAGTGCCTCTTACAACTCGCACCTTTGTGAGTTCGTGGGTCGAACTCTCGTACCCTCCTGTTGCAATCTCCCGAGAAGCGATAAGTTAACGCCGGGTTGACTCCTTCCTTGATGATTTTCACTATTTGCAACCTCGCAGGTTGGAGCGTCAAGCCTTCATGCTCTTATCCCGTGAATCCCTGAGATGCGATAAATCAACAGGGTGTTGAATCCCTTTTCTCCAGGTGACACATGTCCGCTTGTCTGTCACACGGGCCCCACCTTGAAGTTCTACCACGTGTCCACACTCGTGCCACGCCTCTCAACACTTTGCGACTTCTGCAGTCGAGATGAGGTCCTCTCAACCTCTGAACCTCTGAATACGTGAAACACGCGATGATGATCTGATCCAACGGTCCTCCCTTGACATGGATCCAACAGTTGTCCTTGCTCATCACGACTTCGCAACTTCGCGACTTCGCTACTCGTGACTTGGAGAACCCAACTCCTGGGCTCTCACCTTACAAACCTCCAAGTTCGCGAGATCCTTTGATCTCTACCACTTGTCCTCCTCCGATGGATGGCTACGATTCCCTCGTGGCTTCGCCACTCGCGAAGTCAAGAGACTTCCTCCTCTGACTCTCGATGTCTGAATCCTTGATAGAGAGGATCTCGCGACACGTGTCTGCTCCCAGACAAACGACTTAGATTTTCTTTGGACTTTGCTTCTTGTGAAGTCAAGATGCTCACCTCTGTGAGTCCTAGTGCCCGAATCTATGAAATGGATGATTTTTTGACACGCGTCCTCTCGCAGACGGATGACTCAGATCTTATTTTCCTTTTTGCGATTTCTGATGTCGAGTGCCCGAACTCTCGTCCTCCACACCCCCGAACTCCCGAACGTTGATATCCCGAAACAACCCCTTTGGGACATTTTCTTCTTCTTGCGAGGTTTAAATCTCATGCAACTCTCGATATATCCAATGGCTGTCGGGTTCTAGCTTAAGATCTAATGGCTCAGAATCTCTTCCGCACTTGCGCTCCTCCTGCTTCTCCCTACACACAAAATCTTCAATGGTCCAGATCTTCTCGGCTGATCTGACGACAACTATTGCTCCTCCCGAGCTTTGGCACTTTTCTTCCAACACTTGGAAGAATTCCAAATGTTCAAATTCCTAGACCTTTGTTTCTTTTCTCTGCGAGCTTCATAACTTTGAATCTTTGCCTGCGCGTATGAATGCTACTCCTCTTGAGCTTTGGTGCCGAATCCTCAAGGGATTCCTCAACTTCTGCGCCTCTGCAGAGTCTTTTCACACAAAATGTTGTCTCTTCTAAGATTCTCAAATAATCAGACCCCTAAGGTATTTTATCCTTCTTCCTTCTCCCTCAGATGGAGAAATATGATTCCCTCCTAGCACTCTGTCTACTCAAGAAACCTATTGTTGAGTCTTTCAGGGTGTTCAACAACCCTGTGAAGATCCTTCAGTGGACTCTTCTTCAATCTCTGAACTCAAAGAGTTCCTTTTGTGCACTCTAGCACTTACTCAATGCCCTCCTGGTAGAGTATCAAGAATCCTTAGTTGATTCTTTCTTCTAATGAACTCATTACAACGTTCTTCTTCTGTGCACTCCTCGCACCTGCTCGATGCCCACCTGGTAGAGCTTTAGAGAAATCTTGTGTTTCTCCACAACCTTGCCTCCTAAGGTGTTCAACAATCTCAAAGGTCTTCCTCCGAGTTAATGACTTCAGCCTCTGTGCCCACCTGACACGTCTTTGTCTGAACCCACAGAGTCCAGAAGTGCATCTATGCACCGGTATTCAGAGAGCACAATACTCTGTCATGCCCTCCTGCCATGAAACCACAAAGAACCTCTCAAGCCTGAAATCAAAACAACTCCCTTCAAATGTCTAGCATACATCTACAACATATATTGAACACACACAGACATTCATTCAACACAGGAAATATGCAGGAAAAACTGTTGTTTGTATTAAATGGAAAATGCATGTTTTTACAAGGTGTTCCTGAGTATGGCATGTAACAAGGTCTCGGCTCCTTATCTTGCACACTCACTCTCTCTTGTGCATACTCCCACTATTCCAAAATGAGATCGAAATTGATCTTTTACATGAGGGGGTTCTTCGATCTCTTCCCTCCAATCTACCTACCCTATTCAATTACATTGAATGGGTTGTCTATTCCATAAACGGATCTAGATCTCAGCCTTCAAACATTAAAGGCCTACCTACTCTAATGCCTGCACAAAGCACGTCTTCATGGCTCAACGATCTAAACATTAAATTACATTCAAATTCAAAATGGAAGACGAGGGTTGTGCCTCTCTTCAACTTTGAATGAAGGTGCCGGTGTGGCTGGCTAGCTGGCTGGATGACATGGAGAGATTCTCCTACATCATACTCCTCAGATGCAAAATTCATGCGCTCCTACTCATGAGCTTCCACTCTCAGCTGTTGAAATCCTCCTGGATCCCAAACAAATTTCTGGAGCTGTTCATTTGCTCCATCTCTCTACTGTTGTTCCTGCTTCTGTGTTGTTGTTGTTGTTTCTTTCCTTCTGCTCAACCTCTCCTTGCTGAGAGTTTCTACTAACCCTAACATCAGCTCCCTGATCTCCTCGATCACTTCGTCCATCTTCTCTAGTGGTTGGCTCTGTTCATGCAGTCTCCCCAGCTGCAAAAATTTTCTGCAATTAGGTAGATCACTGTGATCTCCCATGCTTTCTTCATCTACTTCCAACTTCACCTATTGGATGTGCATGCCCTGCACTATCACCCTTCTCTCTAGAGCTTCAATCTGTTCATACAGATCAACCAAACTAATGTTGTCTGCTTCTTCTTCTTCTTCTTCGTCTGCAAGCTTAAAGGCTGCAGTCTTTTCAACTTCTTGGCTGAAAATATTGAGCCATTCCTCAGAATTCTCATTATATTCTTCTTCTTCTTGGGAAGTATCAAATACCTTCTCCAATTCTTCTTTCCTGACACTCTCAACTAGCTATCTTGCTTCTTCTGTTGTTGCATCTGCAACACGGATTTCTGCCTCCCCTTGGGCAAATGGTAGGAATATCTGAATTCCCCCAATAATTAGAATATTCCTCAGATCTTCCTCTTCTATCAGCTCCTCGGGCTGATTTAAACTCACTTATGAGTTTATGAGACCCTCGAATAGTCTCATCTGCTCATCCCTGCCCACCTGGCAATATGGGATTTTCCTATTACTTCCTTGGCAAACTATGAGATCAACTGATCCCATATTTATCAACACCTTAGGATGAATTGAACTCAACTCCGAGTCCATGAGACTTTCAGACAGTCCCATCTCTGTTCCCTTGCCCACCTCGCAAACTGGAAACTTACTGCTGCCCTCCTCGCAGTGCATGAGATCCCGCAGCGATCTCGATCCATTGACCACCTGGCAATGTGAACTTCCCTGGCTGTCCTCATGACAGTCTATGAGATCCTCAGCTGATATCAACTCTTTTCCCACTTGGCAATCGAGAATTTCCTCTCTGCCCTCTTGGCAGAGCATGAGATCTTCATCTAATCCCAAATCATCCTCAACATCACTGAGATTTCTCCTAGTCTCTGGTTCACATATTTGAACCTCTTCTTCTAGTCTGTTGAGGTTTTCACCATACCTCAACCACCTTCTTAACAGTATACACTGTCTTATGACCATCAACTGCTTGACTGGCCATTTTATCTTTGTCTTCATGGGCCATTCATATACCCATCTTGACATGGTATTCTGTTGCATCCACAATGCAAGCTTTTCTATCTCCACCCTTATATCAACGAGCTCTTCATCTATTTCAGATCTTCTCATCAGCTCTGGTTTCTTCCTTCCAGCGTATCTACGGCCTTTAGTAGTCATATCATTGTCCCTATCTACTCTCTTGGAAAACCTGCTGCTCACCTGCAAGAAATCACCACAGAGTCTCTAGCACTCTATCTTCTTTTGCCTTCTGCTTCTCTGCTTGAAATCTATAGACAAAGTTCCCACTCTGATACCAAACTGATGCAGATGCCACCTCTGCCTCGACAGAGTCTCTGTGCGACCTCATGGTCTTCAGGATCGTTCACTCTATTTCATGAGCCGAAGCGGCTCTTTAGATTCCCTGCTGGAATCAAATATTATCGATCCATAGGTCCTTTGAGAACTCCCCTGTGTGAACAACACTAGGCGTGAGCTCCACCTTCTCCAAGTGACCACAATTATAACACCAAGTCCCAATTCCAAATGTACTTGTCACAATCTCGTTATCTCTTGAGTTCGTGAGTCAAAGCTCTCGACTCCTCCTTCTCAATCCTGCGATACCCGAGATCATGAAATGGGTATAGCTCCCTTCTGTCAGCACCTTCTGAGCGTGACCGCTAGCTAGGCTAAGCACTAGCACCTCTCGCTACTCACCACTTCGTGAATTTCAATGTTGAGCTCCCATGCTCTTATATTGTGAATCCCCGAGATGCGAGAAGTCAACGGAGTGTTAACTCCTTTCCTTGTCATTGCCCTCCACACGTAATCGTAGGCTAGGGATTAAATACCAGCATCTCTCGCAACTCAGACCTTCATGAGTTCGTGGGTCAAAATCTCGTACCCTCCTATTGCAATCTCCCGAGATGCAATAAGTCAATGCCAGGTTGACTCCTTCCTTGATGCTTTTCGCTATTTGCAACCTCGCAGGTTGGAGCGTGAAGCCTTCACGCTCTTATCTCGTGAATACCTGAGATGCGAGAAATCAACGGGGTGTTGACTCCTTTTTCTCCAGGCGACGCGTGTCTGCCTGTCTGTCACACGGGCCCCACCTTGAAATTATGCCACGTGTCCACACGTGTGCCTCGGATCTCGGCACTTCGTGACTTCTACAGTCGAGATGAGGTCCTCTCAACCTCCAAACCTCCGAATACGCGAAACACGCGATGAGGCTCTGATCCAACGGTCCTCCCTTGACCTGGATCCAATGGTTGTCCTCACTCCTTGTGACTTTGCTACTCATGACTTGGAGCACCCAACTCCTGGGCTCTCACCCTGTGAACCTCCGAGTTTGCGAGATCCTTTGATCTCTTGCACCTGTCCTCCTCATATGGACGACTAGGATTCTCTCATGACTTCGCCACTCACAAAGTCAAGAGACTTCCTTCTCTTACTCGTGATTTCCAAATCCCTGATAGAGAGGATCTCACAACATGTGTCCACTCTCAGACGAATGGCTCAGATTTTCTCAGGACTTCGCTACTCGCGAAGTCAATATCCTCCCCTATGTGAGTCTCGTTGCTTGAATCTCTAAAATGGATGATTCCACAAAACGCATCCTACCACAGACAGACGGCTCAGATCTATTTCACCATTTCATGATTTCTGATGTCGAGTGCCTGGAATCTCGTCCTCCAGACCCCCGAACTCCCAAACGCCAATATCCCGATACAACCCCTTTGGGACTTTTGCTTCTTCTTGTGAGGTTTAAATCTTGTGCAACTCTCGACAGATCCAACAGCTGTCGGGTTCTAGCTTAAGATCTGACAACTCAGAATCTCTTCGGCACTTGCGCTCCTCCTGCTCCTCCCTGCACACAAAATATTCAATGGTCTAGATCTTCTCGGTTTATCCTATGGCAGTTATTTCTCCTCCCGAGTTTTGGCGCTTTTATTCCAACACTTGGAAGAATTCCAAATGCTCAAAGGCCTAGACCTTTGTTTATTTTCTCTGCAAGCTTCACAACTTTGAATCCTCACCTGCGCGTATGAACGCTACTCCTCCTGAGATTTGGTCCCGAATCCTCAAGGTATTTCACGACTTCTGCGCCTCTGCAGAGTCTTTACACAGAAAGTGTTATCTCTTCTGAGCTTCTAAAATACTCAGACCCTTAAGGGATTTTATCCTTCTTCCTTCTCCCTCAGATGGAGAAATATGATGCCCTCCTAGCACTTTGTCTTCTAAAGCAACCTATTGTTGAGTCTTTTAGGGTGTTCAACAACCGTGGAAAGATCCTTCAGTGGACTCTTCTTCAATCTCTGAACTCAAAGAGTTCCTTGTGTGCACTCTATCACTTACTTAATGCCCTCCTGGTAGAGTATCAAAAATCCTCAGCTGATTCTTGCTTCTAATGAACTCACTGCAGAGTTCTTCTTCTGTGCACTCCTTGCACCTGCTCGATGCCAACCTAGAAGATATTTACAGAACTCCTCAAAGATTTTGTTTGCAACTATGTTTCTCCACAACCTTTCTTCCTTAGGTGTTCAGCAACCTCAAAGGTCTTCCTCTGAGTTAATTACTTCAGCTTCTATGCCCACCTGGCACGTCTTTGTCTAAACCCGCAGAGTCCAGAAGTGCATCTATGCACTGGTATTCAGAGACCGCAGTACTCTGTCATGCCCTCCTAGAATGAAACCACAAAGAACCTCTCAAGTTTGAAATCAAAACAACTCCCTGCAAATGTCTAGCATACATCTACAACATATATTGAACACACACAATCATTCATTCAACACAGGAAATATGCAGGAAAAACTGTTGTTTGTATTAAATGGAAAATGCCTGTTTTTACAAGGTGTTCCTGAGCACGTCCTATAATAAGGTCTCGACTCCTTCTCTTTCACACTCACTCTCTCTTTTGCATACTCCCACTATTCCAAAATGAGATCGAAATTGATCGTTTACATGAGGCGGCTCTTTGAGGTATTCCCTTCAATCTACCTACCCTATTCAATTACATTGAATGGGTTGTCTAGTTCAGAAATGGATCTAGATATCAACCTTCAAACATTAAAGGCCTATCTACTATAATGTCTGTGCAAAGCACAGCTTCATGGCTCAAGAAGCTAAACATTAAATTACATTCAAATTCAAACTGGAAGACGAGGGTTGTGCCTCTCTTCAGCTTTGAATGCATTCGCTAACGTGGTTGGCTGGTTGGCTCACTGACATGGAGAGATTCTCTTGCATCATAAAACAATAAAATCATAATGTCAAAACCTCATCTTAAAGGTGGTCTTAGGGACATCGTCCTCCTTGATTCGTAACTGGTGATAGCCTGATATCAAGTCGATTTTCGAAAACACCATCGCTCCTTTTATCAAATCAAATAGATTATAAATCCTTGGTAACGAATATTAATTCGTGATTGTTTCCTTGTTCAATTGATGGTAGTCAATACAAAGTCTCCATGACCCATCCTTCTTCTGTATGAAAATAATAGGTGCAACCCAAGGTGACAAAATTAGACGTATAAATCCTAGGTCCAACAACTCCTTTAGTTTCATTCTCAACTCCTGTAACTCTAGGATCGACATCCGATAAGCCATTCTTTCTATTGGTTTAGTCCACAGTTTTATGTCTATGGTAAATTCCAACTCCATCTCCAGCGACATCCTAGGTAACTCCTCAGGTAAGACGTATGTAAACTCTCTCACCACCGAAAGGTGTTCTAGACCTTCTACTACTCCCTTCTTGTTTAACGCAAGGATCACATAAATCTTACACCCCTTGTGCAAGCTCTTATGTAGCTGCAAGGAAGACATGAACCTCAGAGAAACTCCCTTGTTTCGTCCTGTAATCACGCATCTCTATCCCTCATCATCAACCAATCTTAATTGTTCCATCTTATAGTTGACTATCGCCTCATGCAATTCCAACAAGTCCATACCGATCATGACGTCAGAATATCCTAAGATCATGAAATATAGGTTGGCCCTAGTAAAAAACTATCCAAGGTTAAGGATACAACCCGTAACCTTCCCACCAACCTTCTATTTGGCTCCCGAAGCCATTTCTACAATCTAAACTCATCATGTTTGAATGCCTTTACCTTAAATATTTTTAGCGTTGAACTAGAAATGAAACTCACAGTAGCACCGAGATCTATCAAAATACTAAGGGTCTCGTCAGTGATGGTACCTGATGTCTCGAGCATAGTCGACTCGTGCTCTACCTGGTTGTTATTCACTGCTGCATGGATTCGATGGGTCTTGCCCAAATATCCCATGGTAGTGGGTTCGGATGATCCATATTCTCTGGTCCTCTTCCGAAACCATTCCTCGGGAAATTCCCATTACATGTCCTCGACTACCATGTTCAACTGTGGCAGGAGCATCTTCGATCATAGAAGAGAACTCCCCTTCAATTGAATGACCACCATGTGGAACTTCATGTTGGAGGTCGTAATCGCGAAGTGTGAAGCACATCACCTTTCTCTCCAGCCATGCCTTGACGACTAGGTTGTCTGTGACACTCATGGAATTGAGAGCCTATCACTCTTGAGTTCTTAGTGAAAGACAATGGTACTAGTTGGGGCACATTGTGGACCCTTAGGGTTACAGGCACCCTGGCCTCATCTTTGTACAGATGGTGGATCAAGGCCTCTGACATTACCTAGAAGGACCTTGTCATACCATCATCATCCATTAAATCAATCGAATCCATCCCAAGGACTTGTTCCACCCATTGGGGGTTAGACTCCGAGGGTGTGGGAACTTCTTGAGGCATCACACCTCCTTCCATGGCACCATGCTGCGAACCTTTGTGGTGTCCTCTAATCGAGATCACCACATGGACACGTTAAATTTTTTAATTAGCGTTAGGTTATTACTCAAGGGTTTACTGTAGTGGAAAGAATGGTGATCCACAGTCACAGGGTTTAACCCGCTCTGATACCATATGTAACGACCCCATCATTACAACTACATATGACGCAATGCAAGAGAATTTTTTTTTTTTGTTTTTAGCACGAAGGCAATCAAGGAAAAAAATTAATCAACACAACTTGATGATGAACACAACTTACACATTCATGAAACAAGCAAAAATGATCCAACATACTAGCACATCATGCAACTGGATGAAACATGCGATAATCAATAGATAGATAAAAATGGCTACCCGCCCGACACAAGTAAGATAATTCCTACAAGATAAAGGACAACATCAACAAACCCGACATAATGGCTTCAACGACCAGTTACTAGAAACCTCTACGATGCACAAACCAAAGGAATTAAGGTGTTACAAAACCAAGTACCAACATCGATTACAATGAACAAATGCCCACTTCGGAAAGCACAAGACTCTGGTGAGGTTATCATTCACATCCATCCATTAGGGTGCACAATGATCCCCTCATCAGGAATCATGCCATCACAAGGAAATAGGTGTGACAGTAACCATGGTGTAACATAACATATATAGACCAATAATCCCAAAAGAATCCAACACACTAGGAGACCGAATTAACTATCAAAAACACATGAAGACTAAACCCAAGAACCCAAGAAAAAAGTTGACAAGGTACAAGGTGACATCACTCAATTTAAATTGCGCTACTAACCGAATGATTTCCTATTTCCTACAAGGAAAACCAGTGTGGTGAAACAACTATGTCCTACCACCCTTTACAGTTCGACTTAATGCACAAGGTGCATAGTAACCAATTAATGGTTAAACTATTAATCGATTAGCTAGTAAATTATTAACCCTCAACCATTAATCTATTACCATTGCGGAATTTAATCTGTTGTGGCAGAAGTTAAAAGATGGATATGTAAGACTGAAAATTAAACCATTTCTATAAAAACAATTAATCTATTGTTGCATGAGTCATAAGACATATGTAAAACCATTGACATATAAAAACAATTAATCTAGTTGTGGTAAGGATCATGACCACGATTTCAACAATATATTTTTAAAACTGTTATCTCCTAAATTCAACTAAATTACTACTAAAGTGCTTGAATGTTGATAAATTTGATGAAGTATGCGCAAATCAATTTAGTGGACAATTTTGCCTCGATATCGATTTTCAAGTGCAATTTCGTTTTAGAGAGAGTTCTGGCCAAAATAAAACTTGATGAAACATGAGAGTATTCTTATATAGTTTAGATATCAATCCTTGCTATATTTATATCTAACAAACATATCACTATCTAACAAATCATCATCTAACAAATATGTCTATTTCTCGCAAATCACTATGTAACAATTATATATTGATATTACTGTATTTACTATATTTATTACAGTAATTATTGATAATTATTATTATAGTTAACGATAATCGCTGACAACAACAATGAAAGATCGTTACCTAAAAATATATGCTTGTCTAAAGATATATTGCTTGTCAAATAAATATATCACTGTTTGAATAGGAAAATTGCAGAGAAAAATAAAGTCGCTATTCAATGTCATTCAAATAAAATGCTAATCAACTGTAATCAAATCGAAGTGGTAAATTAAATCACTATTCAATTCCATTAAAATTAAATGTTAAACAACTGTAATCAAATTGCAATGGTAAAGTAAATCGCTATCAACAATCCAGAATGTTGTCTATTAACATCGTTGTCTTTTAAAAGAATTAACAAATGTAAAAGGAAATTAGCAAGGAATTAAAAGGTTTATCGCTGCCATGATATCGTTTTCATTTTAAAAGGATTAACAAATAAAATAAATTTATCAAGGAATTAAAAGGTATATCGATGTCATTTTAAAAGGATTAACAAATACAAAAAAAATTAGCAAGGAATTAAAACATATATTGCTGAGTTAAAATCCCAGTGGTAAATCGCGGTGGTAAAATTGCCTAGAATTAAAATCATTGTCAGATGATAAATCAATTTCCAACAAGAATGTTGCCTAGTAAATATATTGTTGGGTAAAAACGGGTAAATCTTTGTGTAAAAACACCAAGAAAAATCGATGAGGGGTGCTATCCTTGTTGGGAAATCGCCAAGTGATTTATTCTTGATAACTATAATTTTTTTTAGGAAAGGAGAATGGAAAAAGGTGGGTATGAGTTACCATATTCGTTGGGAAGGAAAATATTTAACCCCTTTTTGCATGGAGCAAAGGTGATCGGAGATTAATCAATAAAAAAAAACGCAGAGTTTAAACACTCACAGATTACTCATTCAAAACGAAGAGTTTAAACAATCAAGGATTAAACATTCAAAACACAGAGTTTAAACAATTAAAAAGGCAAAGTATAATCAAATTTTAATCAATCGAAGACGCAAAGAACCCAAACAACTCTGAGAATCAACACATCGAATCAACGCAACTCTGACAATCAACCATAGAGAAACAAATGATGGTGGACAGGAGAGAATAAAATCCCGGGAGAGAATTCCTTTTTGGCCAGAGAATGATCCTACAGTTATTATCCATGCATAGGACAACATGGCATTTGAAGCTAAGTATTTAAGCACTAGAGTGAGAACCGACGATCCGGCTCCTAGTCAGCTTCTCAGGCACAGAATAATAACTTAAAGGATAACAGAACAGAGGATAAAACACAATCTGCATCGAGTTCTTCTTCATGGAGAAGAAAATAATGAAATAAAAGTGAAATCAAGGAATAAAGAAAACAGAGGCAAGAGATACAGGAACGCAGGTTTGAGTCTCGGGCTCATTCTGGCTACGCACAAAGAGACAATAAATCCTAAACAAAGGATACAATGGATAACAAGGGTTCTTACTAAATAATCAAGAGACAAGGGGGTTACAATTACCGTAGGAATGCATGTGCAATAAGGCTCATGGAAATGAATTCTTCAACCGAGTACAGAAAAATCAACATTTGTCAATTAAATTTCATTCCAGGTAACAACTTTAACAGGCGTACCTTAGCCAAATGTGAATTCTCTGAAGTCGTTGTTTTGTGTGCACTCCGTCTAGCTCCTGCTTGCCAATGGATGTGACCTCACTGGTACCTCCCACCCAATTCTAGGGGTACTATTCTTCCCCCTGATGCCCTCGAGTCTCAAAGGGGAAACACACACAATACTAGAGAATGCTAGCACCCAGCTCGCCTCACAAGGTCGAGCTACCACTCGTTACCCGAGCTGGGTATCGCAAATCCCACAATAGAAAGTTCAGTCAAGATATAATTTCAGCAGCGTAACTTTATGCCAAAATATGAGATCATACTCCTCCTCCTCCATTCGTTTTATAAAGTTTTTAAGTAATTAGTTTCCCAAATTCTCATTAAATTCATTTTTCATTTAATTAATTTTGAAAAACATCCCCCATACACATGTCGCATGATCCCCTCATTGCACCAGACAATCATTTTGTTAATTAATTAAATATTCCTATTTCCCTCACCCACCTAAAAACATTCTTAAAAACGCTCCTCAGTGTCCCAATATTCCCTTACAATTCTTAAATGACTTACGTCTTTCATAATTACTAGTTGAGTTCATAAATAGAAAGTCCCAAAGGCTAGATTCCTTACTAAGTTATACATTCGACTTTTTCTTTAACTCTCCCCTTTTTCTTAAGTTTCACTTTTTCCTTAATTTTCCTTTATCTTTTAAGTTTCCTTTTTATTTTAAGTTTCCCCCCTTTTCCTATTTAACTAAAAATCAATTTATCAAGTGTAGATAAAATAACCATTTACCCTCTTTTGTTTTTAACTAAAAATTAATTTAGTAAAAGTAGATAAAACAAGCATTACCCCTTTTTAAAAATTTAATCCTTCGATATAATTTTTACTTTAATAATTAAAGTTTGAATTTATTTACCCCTTTCTTGTTACATGTTTATTTATTTATTTATTTATTTGACCACAGGTTCTACTTAGACCTAGGTTTTAATTTCACTAGGCTCGACAACATTTTTAAGGGAAAATTTGTTTTTAAACTTTACTTATCATATCATTCATTTTAAGGCCGACTAGGTCCTAAGGAGGCATAGTTTTCTAGGAACTATGTTTATTCACTTACGACTTAAAATCACAACATGCCCTTTAGGACACACTATGTGCTCCAAGGGTGCCACTCGCCTCTTTTTATTTCCCTTTCGTGGCGTGCCCTTCAAGACACAGTACGTGCTCCAAGGGTGCCATTCGCCTCTTGATTGAATTTGGTAGACGTCAAACCCCTAGAGTTAATACTTCGCTAGGTAATCTTGTGGGAAACTAAGGTCCTCTCAGGAATAAGGGCCCTACCTTATTATGTAGCCCTTAGAATCAACGTGACAGACTTTCATAGTTTTCCCTCACAACATCGTGGGTCTTCTCGAACTAGGTAGTCGTTAACCTATAGCTCAAACCACGATGGGAGTGCTAGTAGGCTATGGAAGGGATGTTACCACACCTCTCCCTCAAGTCTTTGGTTGTTGTGCATGACCCCTCTACTCCACATGTGAGTATGGTCTGTAATCTATCGTCGACATGCATCCATCAACGAATCATGTCATCAATAGTAATCAATCATCATAACATCTAATCATGTGTACATATGTCACGTCAACAACATTTAAACCTTAACAATCCACTCCCTGAATTGATCAGGAGTCCAAGGGGTTTCATCGATGCCTCTACATCCTCGATGTCCAAAGTCCTACAAACTCAAGATGACACAATCAATAGCACCTGTGTATGTAAATACAAGAAAATAACATATCATCGAATCCATAATATCTCATAATCAGAATCAAAATGATCCATAGTGTAATAACCCAGATCACTTGCAAGCAAGTGTCCTCCAAGAATAAGTTCGTTCAGTGCATGCAAGAGCAGGATGTTACACAAACATAGTTATGTTGCAATCTACTAAACATAATAACGTTGCAATTTGTCAAACACATTAATGTTGCAATCTACTAGACATAGTAACGTCGAAATTTGACAAACATCTATTGATGTAAATGTGATGAAAATATACAGACATCGCAATATGACGAACATATCCTTGTTTTCACGATGTGATGAACATAAATTACCATCGCAATGTGATGAGCATATCCGTGTCATCATAATGTGACAAAAATATACTAACGCTACAATGTGATACACATCTCTTGTCATCCCACTGTGACAGACATTTCGAAATGTTGCAATGGGATGAACAGAACCCATTGTGACAATGTGATGTACACAACCCAATGTGGCTATGTGAAAAACATAAACCAACCTTGCAATGACAAACACATTTTTTTGTGTTGCAATGTGATGAACATAACACACTATCTAACTATGACAAACCCATTTTGATGCTACAATGTGACAAAAACAAACCCTTCGATATATTTTGATCACCATAACCTTACGATGTCATGTGACGAACAAAAGTTGATGTTACAATGTTATGAAAATAATCCGGTGAGCATTGAAATCCAATACTAACATAGTAAACTATGGTTAAACATAATCATTGTGTCCCACCATAATGATATCCACCTAATCAACGAAGGGCAATCATGGGCATGGTCAACCATAAGAAACAATGGTCATCGCCAACCATAGTAAACCATGGTCATTGTGAATTAATGTATTAACACTTTAGTAAGGTATTATTAATGTATTATTACTACTTTAATAATGTATTTATTAAACTATTAAACTATTAATAATTTATTTATTAACAATTTCTTATTTTAATAAGACATAATTAATGTGTTAATAATTTAATTTTTACATTACATCAATGTAATGATGTATTATAAATATATTAATACTTTAATAATGTATTACTAATGTAGTAAAGGTCAATGCATTACTATTTTATTAATGTATTATTGTATCACTATATTAATACTTTATTAATTATTTAGTGTATTAACACTTTAGTATTGTATTTATTAATGCATTTGATGTATTTAATGTATGAAATATATTGTTTTATTATTATTACTATAATTGTATTACTTTAATAGTGTATTAATACTTTAACAATGTATTAATTGATATTGTATAAATGTATTAATTAATTAATACATTATATCTTTAATGTATAAATTAATTAATACATTACATTATACATTACTTTAAATTAATAATTTGATCTATACATTACACTAATGTAATAATGTAATTATACTTTAGTTAGATTTTTTTTTCTTAAACTTCTCCAAAACTTCATTTTTGTAATGCGTTGAACACAAACCAACCTTGTCATGCAATGAACATGCCCCAAAGTTGCAATCTCATGAAAAAAACTAGATGTTACAACGTGACGATCATAGTAATGTTACAATGTGTTGAACATAGTAACTTCACACAGTGACAATTATAGTAATGTCACATTTTGATGAACATAGTAATGTTTCAACTTGTTGAACATAAAAACGTGAGATTCTTACGAACATAGTAATTATGCAATGTGTTGAACATAGTAATGTCGCCATGTGACAAATATAAACTAACATCGCCATGTGACAAGCATAACCATGTCATCACAATGTGGATAGAAACATCGCAAGTTGACGAACATAAACATACATTGCACATAACTCTGTCATCGCAATGTGATGACAGTTTCCTCATGTTGTAATGTGATGCAAATATCTCAATGTCACAATGTGAAAAACATTTCCAAATGTCACAATCTGTTAAACATGGTTATGTTATAATATAATGAACATAGTAACATGACAATGTGTTGAACATAGTACTGTTGCAATCTACCAAACATATTAACGTCACCAGGTGATGAGCATCTATGGATGTCACAATATGACGAATATATACATACATCGCAATGTGACGAACATAGCCATGTCATAACAATGTGATGAACATTAATGGCTATTGTAATGTCACAAACATAGCCATGTCTTCACAATGTGAGGAGCATATCCTCACGTTGCAATGTGATACACTTATCGTGATGTCCCATTATGACATACATCTGAAAATGTCATAATGGGATTAACACAACCCATTGTCGCAATGTGATGCACATAACCCAATGTGGCTATATGACAAACATAGACCAACATTGCATTGAGAGGAACATTTTCCAATGTCGCAATGTGAAGAACATAACCCACTGTCAAACTATGAAAAACCATTTCCCATGCCATAATTTGACAAACAATAATCATTAGTTGTACTTTTATGACCATAACCTTACGATGTCAAGTGATTAACAAAATTTGATGTCACAATGTGACGAACAATACCTTATGTGCATTGTAATCAAGTAATTTCATAATAAACTATGGTTAAACACAATCAACGTGGTTCACCATAATCATATCCACATGATCAATGAAGGTCAACCATGGGCATTGTCAACCATAGTAAACCTTGATCAATCATAGTCAACCATGGTGAAGAGAAACAACAATCAACCATAGTCTACCTTTCCTTCCAAAAATCAACCAAGGTCTACCAAAGTTAACCATGGTCATGGTGAGCCATAAGAAACCATGGTCATGCTCAAGTGTGCTCATTGTCAATTAATGTATTAATAATTTAATAATGCATTATTATTGTTTTATTACTACTTAAGTAATGTATTTATTAAGATATTATTACTTTAATAATATATCTATTAATGTATTAATAATTTAATTTTTACTTGTAATGTTGTATTATTAATATATTAATATTTTAATAATGTATTACTAACTTCATCAAGTCAATGTATTGCTATCATACTTTATTAATGAATTGTATTTTTAATTATTAATAATGTAATAATGTATTATTTATGTATTACTTTATTAGTGTATCAATACTTTAACATTCTATTAATTAATATTATATAAATATATTAATTAATTAGTAGATTACTGATATTTTTATCTATACTTTATATTAATTTAATAATGTATTAATATTTTATTAATGTATTTATTGATGTATTT